>CM057822.1:58969070-59034070 GCA_030067965.1 Latrodectus elegans
AAAAAATATTTTTTTTATTTCCTAAATGAAACAATATCAAGGTTTTAAGAGTCAATCCTGTTTTGTAATTCTAGTTAAACAGATTAGATTCCGCAAATGTACAGATATTATTTTAATTCCCAGAATTTTCATTTATAGGATATTATTTTCAATTTAGAAAACAGTATTTTTTACCCCATGTATTTAATAACTTTTCTTATTAATGTAAATTTTCTTCTAAAAGTAGTCTTTACAATAAATTGTTGCTTTACTAACGGAATACATTTTAATATTACACAACGAATGTGTTATTAATCCAGGAAAAATTTCTTTTATATTTAAAGGAAAAAGAGCAAACCAATTCTAAAACGAAATTTAAACTTTAAGTTGTTTGCTGTGCAAATGTATATGGAAAAAATTATTTTTTTTAATGCTTATTAATATTTATTGTTAAAATTTACTGTGGGGTGCAATCCTGAAATATCGAAAAGTTAGTTGTCATTTTGATAAAGATATATAAAAATATTTACTACTTTGTCAAATATAAAATAGAAAAGTTATTATAATTGAGAAGATTAAATTTATAGTCTACAAAACACAATACATAAAAACTTTCCTAATGCTATTGATTCAGAGAGAAATTCCGGTTAATCTAAAAAAGGGGAAATAAAAATATATAAGTATCGATGCTTAATTATATCGATGCTAATAATATATCGATGCTTATAATATATCGATGCTTAATTATCTACGCGCAAAGTAATTGTTTTTCATTTTCCACCTAAAGCTTTGATAGTTTACTAACATATAATTAATAATATTATAAATCTCAAGATATATAAAACACTTATGCACATCGTTTCGAAAACTATGATTTAAAAATTATGGGAAAAACCAATTATTAATATTATTATTCTTTTATTAATCACAAATAGGATTTTAGAGAAAATTTAAGGAAGTAAAAATCATCTTTAATGAAGCACATTGTTATGAAACAAACTAATGTGACATCAAATTTTGAAAACATACACTTTTAATTAACAAAGAAACAGAATTACAAAGGAGTCATATCTGGGTTCGCAAACAACTCTCTACCGCCTTTGTAGCGCACAAACGTAAGTATCAGTACTACAAAAAAACGCAGCTTCTCAGACTGCTCCTTGCACCAACCGTCTCCCCACTCACCCTCCCCATCTAAGGCTCTTGAAATCGAAAGTGCTGAGTATGAGACATTACAGACTAAATTATTCCTTTCTTGCCAGGAGTTTTTTTTTTCTTTTTTTCATTCTGCGAAAATCAAACTGCAATAAAAAAAATAGAAAAAATACACATACAAACAACAAAGAGCAAAATTTAGTATTACATATAGCCCTGATCAATCGATCTTTGGCTAGTATGCAAAAATATATGGAATTATATAATATTAAATATAAAAATATATCAAAAGAGCACAAAATAATTATGTAACTCAACAGAATTTTCAACACTAGCTAAATTTACAAATAGACACATTATGATTATTAAAAAAAACATTATAATTTTTTCAAGAAATTATGTACGCATGGAACAACAATTGAAATTTATATTAAAGGAAAACATTTTAATTTAATATTTGAGAAAATAATTATGTTTGGTTATTCAGCATTCTATTGAGATTATCGGCATTCTGATGTAATTTGCCCTTTCTGTGAACAATATTAAAAGTTAGGCTTTGAAGTACCAAACCCCACCTTAAAAGTCTGGAATTAGATCCTGTATGATGTTTTAACCAAACTAAAGGGTTGTGATCAGTTTCGATAACAAATTTATACTGACCATCTAAATAATATTTTAATTTAATAATAACAAAAATTATTGATCACATTCCTTTTCAATAGTGCTATAATTTTTCTCAGGCATTGAAAGTATTTTACACAAAAACAGGATAGGATGTTCATTTTCATTTTGATCTTTCTGAGATAAAACTACACCTATTCCTAAGTTTGAGGCCTCGCATTGAATAATAAATTGTTTTTGAAAGTCTGGACTCTAAAGTACAGGCTTCTTTATATAAGTGTTGTTTAACTCTATGAATGTCTTTTCGCAGTTATTATTCCATATTACAGGTCCCCTCTTGGACTTTCCTTTTAGCAGATCGGTTAAAGGGAATGCAACTACCGAATATCATGGTATATACTTGCGATAGTATCTAAAAATAAATAAATAAATAAATAAATCTAGAAAAGCACATACTTCGGTTTTGCTTGAGGGGCGTTTGAAATTGGTAATGGCTTTCATTTTAATATCGCCTGATGTTCTTTGACCTTGTCCCACAAAGTGTCCCAAATAATTTACACGAAGATGAGCGAATTTGCACTTTAAATGATATATAGTCAATTTCGCAAATAAAATCTTCTCCAGAACACATTTAAGATGTTGGATGTGATCAGACCAATTAAGTGAATATATAATTATGTTATCTAAATTAGGTACAACAAAATGTTAGCAATTTTTTAATAACATAGAGATTAACTTACTGAAATAGTAAGTGGCATTCTTCAAACCGAATGCAACAACTAGCACAAGATCATTTTCTGTAAATTCTCTTTTCATAGCCTTAAGGTCATAGCAAAGTTTATGTTTTTCTTTAGCATCTGTCATATTTTGCACAGCTAATTCTTGGCATCTTTTCATTCCATTTAAAAGATTAAAAACGTAAGTACAATCACACTATCTTCTTCAATGATTTTACCAGTTAGATTTTCGTATAACAGTGTGACGGGAGTTTTTAATTTTCGACCATGGACTAATTCTAAAGAAATACCCAGTGCTATCATGAATGCAAGTTCTTAGTGCAAAAAGTGCCTAAAATAAAAATCTTCTCCCAATCTGTACCCTTTTCTAAACAATGGACTTTCAGTATTCGCTTTAAAGTTCTATGCAATCTCTCTACAGGATTGCTTTGGGGATGCTGAACAGAACTTTGTACTACTTTAATTCTAAATTTTTCTAAAAATTCTAATGTCAGGACACTTATGTAAGATGTTCCTTGATCACTTTGCAACTCCCTAGAAAATCCCATTCGGCTAAAAATCTAAAGAAAAGCATTAACCACAGTAGTAAAACGTATATCTATTAATGGGATGGATCTGGATACTTCAATGACATACAAATTGCTGTTATAATATACCGATTGCCACTGGAAGTGATAGGTAAACGATCACATGCATCAACGATATTTCTTGTAAATATTTCCGGGATTACTAATCAATTTCAAAAGAGCCTTTTTCTTATCTTGAGTCTTTCCTACTCGTTGTCATTTGTTACAAGATTTAACACAATTTTCTATTTCTTTAAAGCAGTTAGGCCAGTAGAAAGTTTTGCACAACATATCTTTTGTTTTAGGTATACCTAAATGAGCTGCAGTTATCTCATGGCAGATCCCTTTTAGCTGTTTGAGAAACTTCTTGGGCACAACTAATAATCTTACGGTTCCATCACGGTCCATTTCATTATAAACAACATTTGATTAATGTAATATATTTATTATCTTTCGAAGATAGTCGTTTAGCTTGCTCAAAAAGAGGTTTCAAATCTTCGCAATATTTTTGCTCCCTAGCAAATTTTTCTGGAGATGTCTATTTCAAATTAATCCCTTCAATTTCTGTTTCTAATGATGGCAAAATTGCGTTTTCCTATAAGCCTTCATTTTTATAGTTTTGAGGCAAGACCTAGAGGATTCTATTTCAGAATCATTAATCTCTTTATTTGTGCTATTTTCCTTACTTCTTTTTTGAGCTCGAGTTTCGATAGAATTTATCATGTGCACTTACACCTCTCCATGCCTTTTGATTTCTACAATTAAAGCGGCTGTTTTGTTACCTAGTAAATATCTTCCTTGATCCAAAGAATCTCAAAGAACTGCTGCCTTTGTCAAAATGTGGCCTAATTCACAATTTATTTCAACCTCGGTAACAGGTAAGCATACTAAAGTTTCATCAAGAGGTGAACACCTCTCGACTCTTTTCCAAACCTTTAGCCAAACCTTTTTCTTAGTAAACATATCAGGTTTTACATATTTTTCACAAACCAACGCAAAAGTTGCTCCAAGGTCTCTTAATATTGGTATTTGAATTCCATTAATAGTGCTGATACCAGTGTAAGGAGACATCAACTCATTAAATGTACTTTTAGTAATTTCATTAGATGCTACCGATTCTAAGTTCTTTTTTATTTTGTCACACTGAGGCCACAAATGACTATAAGAACCACACTCTTAACAACGGAGTTGTTTTCGTTTTAAAAATTCCTTTTCATGTTAATAATTAGAATTTTTATTCTCGATTCTTTTAGGAACATGATATATATGATTCCGAACTGCATTAAACTTAAAGGCATGGTTTTCATTTTGTTGATGAAAACCAAAATTATTTCGAAGGAGTTGTGTAAAATATTTAGTCTTAAATCTATCTCTTATACTTTTATATTCTTTCTCAGCCAGATCATGCAGAGAATTTATCTTAAGCTATTCGGCCAAAAAATGTTCTTTAATTTCATTAGGCACACTACGTTTCAATTGATTCGTTACGATTAATTCCTTAAGCTGTTCAAGCATCGTTATTTCTAATTCTGTAAGCCATTCCATAAAGTAACTATTCAATTCTTGAGCATAATTTCTCCATGATTTTTCTGACGTTTTCTGGTGTTTAAGAAACAATGGTCTTAATTTTTCGCTATTTAATTTCAATCGTTTAAGAATAAGTTCCTTCACGTCATCATATCATCAGCCCTTTCTGGAGGATTTCTAGCTAAAATGTTAGATATTTCTGAAGGTAAAGCACTTACAAGATAAACTACCCATTCGTTTTTTGGAATATGAGCTATTTCTGCTCTACGCTCAAAATTTATTAAGTGTATACTCATTTCATCTTTATTTTCATCAAATTTTGGCGTTATTTGCATTAATTGAATTTTTTGAGCATGTTCAATCCTATTTGTAACTGATACTGTGTTCGAAATTGCAGCATTTGAAGAGATTTCCTGACGTTTCATTTCCAAAATATGTTCTCTTTCTTCACGTCTAATTCTTTCCTCTTTTTCGAGTTCTTTGCGCCTAATTCTTTCCTCTTTTTCTAGTACTTCTCGCCTAATTCATTCCTCTTTTTATTGTTTTCTTTTAACTCTTTCCTCGATTACCCTATCTGTATTTTACTTCTTCCTCTTTAAAGTTTTTATTAGCTAAAATTAATGTTTTAATATCTGGGATTTTAAAAGAATCTGAAACCATTTACCCTAACTCCTCCGCTATTTCAACTAAACCCCCCTTTTTTCCCCATGCTAAAAAAACCATTTTATTTATTAAACGCTTTATCTTAGAAGAGATGCAATAATGAGAAAAAAGAAACAGACTACACCCACCTACTTACATGCAAAATTTCGTGAATAACTATTGAAATTATTAACTACACACTACTAATATAAAATATATCAATAACATTTAAAAAAAATTAGAGGAATGCAAACTATATTCTGTAATACAACGAACAGTATATAATAAATGAAAAATCGATTATTTTGAAAGGTTAAAGCTTCTACTCTCAATTTCAATTTTTTAATATCAAGCTAATGTTTGATACTCAGATAAATTGAATTATTAATCAAAAATGTAAATTAAAAAAATGTATAAATTATATAAAATCATATTCTTATATAGATACTAATATATTAAATCAAATAATGAAATTATACATATTTTTCTAATTCAAAATATAGAATACTACAATATACATTTTTATATGTAACATCAACAATATAAAGTAAAAGGTTTCACCAATCTGAATCAGAAATCAGCTTTCGATTTCAAATCAATAAAACTTAGTTAATCATACACGACAACAAATAATGATAATAACGTAACGACATCAAATAATGATAATAACGTAACGACATCAAATAATGATAATAACTTAACGACATCAAATAATGATAACAATGATAATAACAATGAAAAAAACATTGTTTTAAATATTAAACAAATCAGTTAGATACATTGAAAACAACAATCAAACACATCGATAAATCTCACATTACTTTAAATTCAAACCTATTTGTAATAACACACTTTCGTTTTCACATAACGAAATCAAAATCTTTCTAAAGTGTATATTCCTTTAACAAAATCTACTTTACATATCAATGAAACATTCAAAATATTATGTCTATAATTGTACTTTCGATTTTACACATTAATCTATTACAACATTATTTTAACATATTACTACACGAATTAAAATACATCATCCACATGAAAATTATGAGAAATACAAATTTATAATAAGATACACACACGTTTCTCATAAAAATATTACACTGAAAATTCGAATACACGAAACACAGAAATTAGCTTTTGTAATATGGAATACACCATCTACAAACTTATAAACAAAACTAATTGATTTAACATGAAAAGCCACGCAAATAAGTTTGGAACTGAATATAATATAAATTCCATTAATATACCAAACTATTTATTTTCAATAGTTGCCAGAGAAAGATTGATCAAAATGGCCTAAATGTATTCCAACATTTCTGAACGTAATCCATTAGAGTGAACATAATTAATTTCCACAGTGGATGCTAAAGCAAAGCATTATAAAAGCATATAAAACCACAGCCAACAGAACATAAGTTTGTTATGAAACAAACTAATGACTCCAAATTTTGAAAACAAACAAATTTAATTAACAAAAAAACAAAGTTACAAAGGAGTCATATCTGGGTTCGCTAACAACTCTTTCACGGCTTCGTAGCATACAAAAGAAAATAGCAACACTACAAAATAGAAAAATAAAAAAAACGCAACTTCTCAGACTGCTCCTGGCACCAACCGTCTCTCTACTCACCCTTCCAAACAAAGGCTCTTGAAATCGAAAATGCTAAATATGAGACATTACAACATGAATTGATAAAAATCAAATGAAATTAATTTAAAATCACAGCCAAATTCAACATTTTTGCTTTACTCATTTATTTATTACGTATACATAGTACATGTTCTTTAATTTTTACATAATAATATGTGTGTCATAATATTCCCAGCCCGACATTGAAAACATAACACCAAAAAGGAGTGGTCAGATAAGTATGCAAATTCAGGGTAGATGCACTTTAATCAGTTATGGAAATAATGTGAAATGCGCAGTTCTCTAGTGCACTAAGAAAAAGATATATAGTGATTAACCGGCAGAGTGAAAATATTCTTTCCATTATTGATTTGCTACGGCCGTTGACGCTCCCCATCTTCAGGAGTTGCCCAATGCACTTTATTAGCAGGATAACGCCCGAATGCACTTTGCTTGTATGGGCCAACATACGCGGCTAGTGTTACAGTTGCTTCTTTGCTCCCCCCCCCTGTGCTAAATACATCTTTCACCAAACGAATTTGTTTGGGATTTGATTGGATGTCATTTGCAGACCCTGCTACTATGTCTCCTTCAGAAGACGCATATTGGCAAATGTTTGACATGGAAAAGAAATATATTTCCTCACAACACCTATAGTACTCCCAGTGACTCTGTTGCTAGATGTGTTTCTTAATATATTGCTGTCATACAACCTACTGTCACGACCCTGTTCACAATCAGTATTATGTAAGTCACTTAAGAAATAATAAAATAATGTAGATCACTTCTTGCTCTGCATGCTGAGTTTTGTCATTTCCACGGAACATATAATTTGGTGTTGCATTACGCTAATGTTAGATTATATATATATATATATATATATATATATATATATATATATATATATATATATATATATATATATATGCTTTGAAGCTCTTACAAGAATCAACCCGAAAACACCAAAATTCACTTTTTTCTTTCCATCATTTTAATGTATCTTAAAGCATTATTTATCCTTAAACTTTTTTTTAATTTAAAAATTACTGCATGTTTCTAAACTATTTTAACTTTTTGAGTTTAGTTTTTCTTCGCACATTTTCAAATTTACTTTTGAAATTCTGCCTTTTACAACATTATTTTATTCTAATCTATAAATTCATTCTTATTTGCTTTTTGCTGGTGTTGGTATTATATCTATTGTTCTTTCTACTATGGGTTTGTTAACTTTTCTTCATATATATATATATATATATATATATATATATATATATATATATATATATATATATATATATATATATATATATCTATTTGAATATATATATTTTTTTTCGTTTATTGTTTAACACTTTCAAATTGCTAAAGACTTTAAGTCTCATTGTATATTTCCAGAAAAGAAGTGTTTAATTTATATAATAACCATCTCCTCCTGACAAATTACATCCTATTCTTTGTATTGTTTATAAATTTAAATTTTTGTAGTTTTAAAGTTTTTCACGTTTTATCTTATATATATATAAGAGGAGATATATATATATATATTTATATAAAATATATATATATATATTTATATATATATATATATATATATATATAGCATATATATATATATATATATATATATATATATATATATATATATATATATATATCATATATATATATATATATATATATATATATATATATATCTTATGTATATATAAGATAAAAAACTCAAATAAAAATAAATATATATATATATATATATATATATATATACATATATATATATATATATATATATATATATGTGTATATCTCCTCACATATATCTCTCCTCATATATATATATATATATATATATATATATATACATATATGTGTATATATATGTCTTGTATAATATTTGTTTGAAAATGATAAATGTTTAGTGAAATGATTAAAAATTAACAGTTCATACTGGATTTTTTGATGACTTTAAATAGGGAAATAATTATTTTCAACAGAAATTTTTAATCAGAATCTTTTTCAGATGCAAAAAACATATATTTTCAAAATTTTATAAAAATGCATTTTGATGAAAAGCTAAAATTATCCTGGCATAAAAAATATAATTGAAGATTTCAAATGTTATTAATCATTTTCAATTTTTTTTTTCTTATTCATGATACGTTTTTCAAAATAGCTAATACTTTAATCTCCATATCTTTAAAAAGAAATATATTTTATGTACAAGTACATAAAAAATAGAAATTTATCTGGTAATGGTTATTTTAAGAATTTGTATGCTTATACATACATTAGTATTTCATCACACTTATAAAAATTCTCCTCATTTTAAAAATAAAATGAAAAATACGTAGGATTAATATTTTTATACGAGATATTTTTTAACTTGATATTGCAATTTTTATTATTAGTTTTTAGTATAAATTTATTAATATTTTTTAATCATAAGTATTTACCATTATTAAAATAAAATGAAAATATATGCGCAGTATTTTATATGAGTTTTAAATACATAGAAACTAAAATATATATGTATAATTACAATTGAAAATGCAAATTGTTCTTATAATTATTAATTATATTAAATATTTTTATTTAAATGCAAAAAATCAAACAAATAGTCTGATACAAAATAGAAATTATTTTTGAATTATTCAGAAAAAACTAAAAGATCATGTATAAGAGCTTACTTAATTTACATCAAGATAGATTCATTATACACTTACAGAGCTTTTATTTATTATGTATGTATGAACTAAATGAATAAAATCAATTGTTTTGGTTATGAAATAAATATTCAATTACTATTGAGTTATAAGATATGAAAAAAATTTTACTCAAAATTATTACTGTTTTCCCCAAACATATAGTTCATTTCTTGTTAAAATGCATAACTTTAAAATTATATTTAGAGGAATTCGTCATCCATAACTTTTGCATACGTGACATTATATATAAAAATATATTGCATAGTGAATCTTTTAAATTGTTGAATATATTTTTAATTTGTTAGAAATAATACTTTCTCATTCTGACTGATTTTGACAAAAGAAATAGTTGCTTGGATAAATCAAAATTTATAAATAACTTTCTTAAGAAATAAGTTTAACTTTACATAAATAATATAGTGAAAGAAAGTTGTATATATATATGTATATATATATATATATCATATATATATATATATATATATATATATATGTATATTCTCTCTATATATCATCTCTATTTATATTTTTATGAAAAAGAATTATATATAATATATATATATATATATATATTTATATATATATATATATATATGTATATATATATATACATATTTATATATATAAATATAATATATATATTATATATATATATATAATATATATATATATATATATATATATATATATATATATATATATGTAATTTTATATATATATATATATGTTTATATATATATATATATATATATATTATATATATATATAAATATATAATATATATATATATATATATATATATATATATATATATATACATATATATATATATATATATATATATATATATATATAAACAAATAAAATCTCTTAATTAAAGTTGTAAAAAATGCTTCTGATTTTATAAATTACTTTTAAAATGCTTCTAAAGATGTAATGAAAAACTATTCCAAAAATTATTTTTTTCAAATGTTTCTTTTTAAGAAAATATTGATTGAAAAAAAAATCCTCAATTTCTTTTTTTACATGTTTTAAAATTAATTTTTAAATTGTATAATGCACCTTTTTAAATAGTTGAATATGTAGTAATTTCGAAATATTTATTAAAAAATAGCATGCTATCAATGTATTTATTATTGAAAATTAAAATTTATTTTTAATTCTGGATTATGATAAATAACAAAAATATCAGGTAAAATCTTCTAAATGTTAGTGTTCTCATGAAAATAATTTGTTTTTAAATATGATATTATTAATAGTAATTTGTAAAAAAATGTGAATAGATTATTTTGCTTACTTGCTTTTCTTAAGTTACTATAATTTTAATGGCTGGCAGTGTATATAACTATGTGTAACATTTCATAAACCTTAATCTAATAAGAATTAGATTTATTGAAGAATTTTTTACTTGATGAAAGATATCTAGATTTGTTCTAAAAATGTGCTATATTATCTAGATTCATTTTGAAATCATAATGTTTTCTAATTGTTTTTTCAAACAGACAAAGTTTTCCGATACCTTATGCTAATAATAACATTAATTAGCAGAAACTTTTCCTGAATTTGTTTTTAAATTTATCAACAAATTTATTCAACAATTAACTGTTTTATTAAATCACATTGATATTTAACAATATCAATGTGGTTTAAATTTATATAATACACTTTTTAATGGAAATTTTAATATTCTAAGTTTTGTAAATTTTTCCTTTAAAATTAGTTATAAATTTCAAATATCAAAATGTGATCCACATAAGTAATTACATACCATTTGAAACCTTAAATAACAATATATAATCAAATGTTAAAATTTCACATTAGCGTTGAAAGATTTTTGAAATTGATTTAAAGATTATTATAAAGCAATAATGAGTTATTATTTCTATCTTCATTTTAATTTTTTTGTAAATTATTTACCATTCTATCATATTTGTTTTGTTTATTCGATAGTAGAATCTTTATTTTCACAAAGTTGAATTGTTTTTTCAAGTAACGAAATTTTTTGTACAGCATTTTACTTTCTTGACACAATATTCCATTATTAAATTTAAGTATTTGTTGAGAGCATTAAAAGTTTGAAAAGAATCTATCTCACCAGAAAATGATTGGAAAAAATATTTTATTGCTCTTAAAATATAAAAATAGGAATATTATTTTGTTTGCTTTGTGAAATTTTCTTTTTGTATTAAAGAATATTTATAAAAAATAATGAACAATTTATTTATTTTATGATGCCTGAATGTTTGTACCAAGCCTAATTGAAAATACTATATAATTGTAAAATTTATATACACTAATCTTAACTTCTTTATTTCATCGATACTATTTTTTTTAATATTAAAATATTTTTTAATAGAAAAAAATATTTATTTAAAGCAAAAAATATTGAAAAAGTATTTTAGAAGCACATTTATGATAAGTACTTATCGAACATGGAAGTAATATTTACATACTATAAAATATGTATATTAAAATAGTTTCCACATAATTGAAAGTAATTTTGTATTTACCTATGCCGATGAACTTGTTATTCAATGGTAAATGGTTCTCTGTTCAATTGATTCGAAATAAGCAATTTTTGTTATATTTGTCATGAGTCTTAATTTATTAAATAAACATATTTTAAAAGAATTAACTGATTCTAATATTTATTTTAAAATAATGTTAAAGCAATATAATAAAATAATATTTTTAACTTATTTCTGGAAATTTTAATTATTTGACAGCCATTAATGAAATTCATTGGATAGAAATAATATCTGTACTTTTGAAAAAAAAACTGGCTCAAGCATTTTTTATGTATATTTAAATTCATTGAAGTTGAAAATTTAAAAATCATCCAGTATGAGTATTAAAATAAAATCGGTGTATTCTGTTTATTTCAAAAGTAAATAAGTTTTCAGCAATTTTATTGCTTTTCTATATAAAAATAATTAAGGCTTTAAAATAATTTTGAAACATGATCTTAAAATAAGACCATGTTATTAACAACATCATTCTATATAATTGTGTCCATTTAATTAATTATTACGTAGATTTTCCAGTTACTTGACTATAATCCACAATATTATTATGTAAATGTCAGGTATAAATATGCAATATAAATTAGATTGATTTAGGAAATTTCATTCCTACCAATATTTTAACTCTTAAATAGTATCTTATTCTTGAAAGAAAAATTGCTTATGATAATGTTATTTCTGAGAATACAGTTTTATGTTATTAGTTTTTGCGAAAACATTTAGTTGCAGTTTACTTTTGTATAAGCATAATTAGAAGAACTTTATGAATTTAAAAACACCTTATGTACCAGCGAAATAATTCAGTAATGGTCAGTAATATGCATTATCATATGAAACGTCAAACGTATATATATAAATCTAAGCATGTGCATAAAAAGTTTGAGTGTAGACAAACCACGAAACGGTTGTGGATACTTTATAATAATAATACAAAAAGCATTTTATTAGACCAAGAATTTAATTCTTATTCCATTCTTATTTTATGTTTGAGTAAGTTTGTAAAATCTATAATTAAAATTAAATAATGTTTAATCAGGCGAGTTTATTTTTATTTTAATTTGTACATATATGACATTACAAGGAAAGTAAAAGAAAATATTTTTATTACATTTCATTGCTATAATCTCAGAATTATCTTCTTTATTTGTAAGAAATCAATAAAGCATGGATTTAAGAATCTTTATAAGGATTAAAATGTTAGTAGAAATATATAAATGCATTTAAACAATTTTGATTTAAAACTATTATTAGTTTATATATGTTATTTTTATATTATAATTTTTTTTTTCATTCATCCTCTTAAAAAAAGGAAACCAACTATTTTATAACTCAAATAAATAACTTTATTTTTCTTTTAAAACCATGTAAAAACAAGAAGTAAAATCTCTCAAAATATTTTATTACGTTTCAAAAACAAATATTTCATTATATGATCCCAATTTTTTTATACCTTCAAGGCAGCGCAATACTATTTTCAAACTGCAAATATCAAGAAATATGAGACGAAAAGTTTATAACTAATAAATATTAAATATTTTCTTTCTTTTTCTGAACATTGATACTTGAAATTGATACGAAACATATAGGTCAATAAAATAGATACTAACATAAAAATAATTAAATTAAACTAAAAGTTTAATTCAGTAAATATTATATGATGATGTAATACTTGTTTACTTAAAATATAATAATATATATGTATATATATATGTATATATATTTATATGAATAAATATACAATATAAGAGTATAATATATATATATATATATATATATATATATATATATATATATATATATATATATATATATATATATATATATATATATATATATATATATATATATATATATATATATATATAGTATATATATATATATATATATATATATATATGTATATATATATATATATATATATATATATATATATATATATATATATATATATATATATATATATATATATATATATATATATATATATATATATATATATATATATTCACCGGTTCTCATCCGATTACCGAAGTCAATGGAAGAGGACGAGGGGTGTCATTTTTTGACGGTAGAACACGTGATAATGCACCACAAATCTCCTGTTTATCAATTGTTAAAGATGTTTCTATTCCTAGTCTTAATGAAGTGGGAAAAATAAACACTAGAAGAATTATCAGTTTCCTATAGGTGGGTGCTATTGATCTAAGGTGTAAAGTAATGCGGAACGTTTTTTTTTCTAGTATATGCACTTCACTGAACTCACAGTGAACACATGGCTTAATCATTTGCATTCCCTATTCATATAAGCTCAACCATCATCGAAGTCAATGGGCCGAGGGGTTGTCATGTTTGTTGACAGGAGCACCCGTGCATAAGCACAAATCTCCTATATAAGAATAAATAGAGATGTTCCTAACAAATATTCATCTAATAATGATCGGGCGCAGTCAGTACATGGGAGGGAGATAACCTGGGAACAAAGATGGCCGTTGATATATTTTTCTTTATATATACATATACACACATATATAAGATTTCTCAAAACTCAAAATTGTTCAAAACAACTTTTTATAAATCTATTCATTTGTTGTTTTAAATTACACACACACATAATAAATAAGATGAAATATTTGTGATCCGGATCTACGTCACGACATCTGTATTTGAATACTGTGTAGAAAACAATGTTTGCAATAGTTGCTTACAATATAACATGAAAGAAATGACCAAATCTTAGGTGGTATATTAAGATTTATATTAAAAAAACAACACACGCTTTTGTGATTAATAGATGTAAAATGACGATTATAGTGATTGGTTTGTACCTGGTAGACTAAAGCAAATAAGAGAAAGTAACTAAGAACGTTACCGAAAGAGATTTGGAAAAACGCACTAAGCCGAATGCTCACCTACTGACAAGCATCCGAGACTGGGGTTTCCAGAAATGCTATCCAAAACTAAGCATATTTGTTTGGTTTCCGTAGTTAGATTTCTAACCATAAGATATGATTACCAAATCTAACCATGGTGTCTTGTTAACGTGCATGGAATACCCACCAACTCAACCGAAAACTGTGATTATATTTCATCCAATAACAGGTTCATTGGAGTGATAAATCTAGGACCAAATTCAGCTAGTCGAATAGATAATGTTTTTCGTGAGCGTGGAAAAGCATTTTTGTCAGAATCGATAATACCTAAAGTAAAGTGTAGCTGATGTGTAATTATGGTCTGGACAAATTTCTTCTCATATAAGCTATTTCCTTTCATCATAGTTCAACGTTAATTCATACGTACCTATTCTAAACAACTATGAGTTTCCTAATCTAATGAAAATTTATTAGTTTGTTCATTGTTCCTTTCAGGTTTGCTGACAACGCTACTTGTTATGTTGGGATGTTCACCATGGATTGATATGCTGGCAAAAGATATAAGCCAATTTATTGGCCTGTGCTGTGTCCAGAATCCTTTAAAACCACGTGGATGAGTTCTTCATTGAATTAAGTCAAAAACTGTTCTAAGTCAGCGTAAGAGTTTATTTGTCTTCTCGAAATCGACTGAAATGTATCGTCTCTATCCATTATCCAAACATTTTTGGAGTGAATTGTCTTGAGGTTTCAGTTTGCATTTACGTTTCTTGGAAATAAAACTATCTATTGAATATGTGTATATGTGTGAATAACTTGCTTTTATCTATTTTATAATAACGGTCCAAAAATAACCGTTGTTGTATATTCTTTTTGTTCATTTTATTAATTTAAATGCAAACTTATTTTGTTGTATATTAATGATTCAATTTCTAGTTTGAACTTGAAGTTCACATTATCATTAAAATGTTCTTTTTTAATGATGGTCTGAAATTCAAGTGTGAAGATTTAAAATATATGTACATATACGAGAATACAAAATGCATTCCACTGATAAAAGTGAAATATACATTATTTTTAAATTGAAAAAAGACACTGTAAAAGTATTATACAATTAGAAATTCTGATAAGTAGCTGAAGTCCTGTTGCTGTTATTCATATTTATTAGGAATATTTAATTTTGCATCATATTAAGAATGATAATTTATATTTTAAATAGGCCATAAAAATAACTATATCTTTTGGTCAAATATGATTTATAAATGCTAATAGATATTATAATTTAAAATCTCTAATATCTTTGCTAATAGATACTATGACTTAAAATAAATTAAAATGTAGAATATTTCTTGAATTTAAAAATACGTAATAGAAAATAAATCATTAGAAATGTATTTTATAAAAAAATATTAATTCCCTAAAGACTAAAATAAGCTCTAAAATATACTAAGCTAAGCTCTAACATATACTATGTTTAAAACTATTTTCAAAGAATTTTTTTAAATAGCTTACCGAAATTTAAAATTATGCATGATTGAATGTGATGGAAAGTATTAATAATATCTGATAAATCTATGTAAATAAAGCTACATTTTAAAATTATATTTGCATCATTGAATAATTTTGAAAGCGAAACAACTCTAACTTTCTTTGAGTTAAGCCAAAAAATCCAAAACTTCCTTTCAAAAGCATTTATTTTTTACAACTTTTCTAGAATATGGTATCGAATCTGTCAATAATAGAAACAAAGGATAAAAGAATATTTTTTCAGTGATATTTGAAATAAATCCAGCAGAAAAGCAAATAAAAATTGGGAGATCCAAGTTTAAAATATTTAGTCGAACAGTATGTGTCAAATTCAAAGCGAATGGTATTTGAAATCAATTTCATTTCAATGTATAATTCTTCTATGTTTTGCAAAATAATAAAAAGGAAAACGGTACTACAAAACGCTATTCATAAACAAAATAAAAAATGTAGGAATCTTAGACAGGAGAAATATGAATAAAACAAGAATATGCAAATAAATATTTGCAGTTAAATTTATTTTATTAATGAAATGTAAATCCCATTATCAGAAAGTCAATACATCAATAAGCCCTCATCTGTATTCTATTTTTTGTATGGTATTTAATTTATATAAACAAATAGAGAAAATTTCAGGTATATGTAATGGATAGTTTTTAGTATTCTCAGACTTACGGTTGCATGAATTCTAAACTCATTTTTACAGAAGAGAAAATTTTGAGAATATCCAATTCTTTTTTTTTTTTTTTTTTTTTTTTTTTTAATGCGTTTTTTGTGGGATTTGGCATTAAATTATATACGCATACATCAGTTTTTATTTAGACTTCAGCAAGTTTTTATTTAATGTATGGATTAATTATTTTTAATTTCAGATAACTTATATCGAGTAAAATCTTTGAAATATGTTGTTGTCGTTTACCACATAGACTGACATTATTTGATGCGCTGTTCCACTTTTCGAACTGAACCATATTTAAGGTTAGAGTCCAACTTCCTCTGTAGACGCATGCCATAGGTACCCGCTTAAAGGGTAATCAACCATTCATACAAAGGAAGGACTAAGATAGCATAGATAGAAAGAATATCCATGCACGTGAAACGAGATTCAAACCCAGGACCTCCCTATCTGCAGTCAGGCATGCTGAGGGCTAGATAAGTTGGGCGGCAATCTTTAAATTATGAAAAATATAATTATTATTTTTCATTTATAAATATAAAATTTTTTTCTACAGGAATAAAATACGATATTTAATTTGAATAATAAATAATTAGAGAGAGAGAGAGCACACACACACATTTTATTTATTAAATTTAATTCAGATATTAATAGAGCCTTTTTATAGGTTGCTTGGAAAAAAATATATTATGAGTCACTTTTACCTATCATATGCGATTGCAGATGTTTTTATACTTGAATCTCAATCAGAAGCTTTAGTTATTTACTTTTTATCACGGCCACGTGTTTTTATCCTACTATTTTTATTTTAATCAATAGATCCCATTTCGTTCGTTAATCCTGTTTCAATATTATATAATGCATAATTTTACAGAGAAATGGTAAAATTCAACAATTCTACTTTCACTGCTAGGACAAAAAATTTATTTTTGATTATTGAAGGACTAACCATGTTTCTCTCATCAAACAGTTTTTTTTTAAAAAAACAATTTACACTTAACATGTTTCTCTTTTTTTAACTTTATATGAATTTAAATTTTGTAAATCACTGGAATTTTATTTAATTTTACTATATTTACCAATTTTTTTTACAATTAAATAACATCCTTATAAATATTCTTAGACAGTAGAAATTTTTGAATTTGTAGTTGTATTAAAAGTATTTTCAACATTTTATATCATTCAGACTATATTAACGAACATTTAATTATGTGCGAACTTTTTCCTATTGAAACGAATTTGAAGATTTTGTAACGTTGCCAAAGGTAATGAAATAATCCCTTTCATTTCTTTCGCTATATAATGATAAGAATTATTTGTAAATAATTATAAAAATTATTCTTGTTTTAAAATTTATCATATTAAGTAATTGAACTTATATAGTGGAGTAGTCTAATTGTCTTTTTTGACTAGCTTTAATATTCCGAGAATTTTCTGTACTGTTAAGATGAATATAGCGTAATAAGTACTATTTTTAATTGGATGAGAGAGAGAAAGAAAGAGAGAGAGAGAAATATTGATAAATAAGGGACTGCAATGTTTTGAAATAATTTACCTCTTTGTTTATATATATAAATATGGAAGTAACTATTTTAATATTGTTAATATATTCCTTAAGTAATCCTATTTACGTAACAAATATTAACTTATTTCAAAACCACTTTAAAGTATTCCACATAATATTAATTTTAAATTTAATTATTTCCTCAAAAAATGCAAAAAAAAATTATTATTAACATACTTATCAAATGATTTTGATAATCTAGTTTATCAATTTAATTTGTCCCTTATATGCTCGTGAATTAAAAGTTTAGATTAAAATTTTAAGTTTTGATAACTTATTGAGAGTTTAAAAGAAAGAAAATTAATAAGCATTCTTGTATACATTAAAAATTATAGATACATGTACAATAGACTTTAAGGGTTTAATTTCGTTACAAGTATTTTTTTATGTATTGTTTTAGAATAATTTATCAGGTATTACATCATTTCATATTCTTAAAAATTTTGGGGATAAAGCAAATGAATACATACATATATTTCACTTACGCATCGCACACACAATGGATCTATAAAATACAATATTTCAAATTAATGTATGTGAGCAAAGATTATCAAGCCCAAATTGATTAATTCAAGAATTTATACAAATATAATTTTCATTTGCTTTCGTAACGCTCTATTAGCAGGAAATACACTGTTTCAGAATATGATATATATTTTTTTTATAAAAGTGAAGTACATTATTGGTGCAACGGGTTAACAAAATTTTAATAAATCTTATTTCATATAATGCATCTGAAGTAAATTGTTAACAAGTTATATATATGGAATATAATGATAAGGATTGAAAATGGAACATATTTATTTTATACAATAGAATATTTCTGTTTAGGAATAACGCAAAATTACTGAAAGTATAATTTGTATAATATATAGCTAAAATTATGTGTATTATTTCTATCAATATAAACACGTAAAATATTACAAAAGATTACACAAAGTTTTATAAATTCAGTCATTTTTATAATTTAACGCGAAATGCTTTATCCAAAATCCACAGTTTGCTATCATTCTTAAAGGGTAAAAGTCACTTAATTATTAGACTTTAAGAATCAATATTGTTGATACTTATTCATTCAAGGAAATGCAGTTTAAAAATTTGAATAATAATTGCTATCTAATCAGTGAATTTTAATACACTTTTATTGAAATAAAACGTGAAAAAGAAATCACTACAACAATTAAATTTTATTCGAAAAAAATGTTCCATTATTTTCTTAGATTTAAAGTTTATTCTATTATTTAAAATATGGGTTTTGCACGGCATATTGTCTATATTTAATAAGTTAAATTTTGATCTTCATTTATTCATAGTGCACACATTTTGAAAATTTGTTTCGTTAGAGATTTGCTGAGGAATTAAATTGTGTCAGTTATGGATTAAAATGTATTTATATTGATTTTTAAATTTAGATTTAAAGGATGAATTCAAACATTTAATAGAAAAAAACAGACAGCTAAACATTTAAATGCAATTTCTTACGATTTAGGGAAATTTTATACAATACTTCTTGTATGATATAAAAACGTGAATGTATTTAAAATTATTTCACAATTATAAATTTTCTCGAAAATAATATTACATATGCAATATAATTTTTATTGTGAATATACTTATAATGTCTCTCGAATATTTCAATGTATTGGTTGATCATTTTTATACACAAAACCTACAGCTAGTTAAATTTTTTTTCCGTTCCACTCATATCATGTGCACTAAATTTCATATTTTAAGAAATTGTTTATTTTTTAATGATTTTGAATGGAATTGAAAATTACATAATGAAACAATTCTTTTTCTTATCGTGTCATGATATAGTATTTTATTTTAAATGACTCATCTGAGCAAATAATTTTGCAAGTATTTATATTGATATTTTTTTCTTTTATATTTTACTCACGTAACTTGTTTCTTCTAAAATAAAATCTAAACTTAATTTAAATAATTTTATCAACATTTTCAGTAATAGAAGAAATAGTACATTTGCTTCCTTAATAAATGGATAATTTCTTTTTTGCATGAATAGAAGTACTATAATCTAGATAATAACAGTGCCTACTAGGAACAAATTTTGAATCATAGGTGAAATGATCAGCTAAGCATTCTCTGTTCTTCAGGGAGTATTTAATCTGAAATACATATCTGCATAAATATTAAATCGTAGCAACTATATCGGAAGTTTGTAATCAAACTGAATCAACGAAAATTATTTTTAGTAAAATAACCTGATAAAAGTAAAACAATGTTTATTTCTTTAACAATACAAAAATCAAGCCTTGATATGAGTGAATCAAGCCTATATCTGTTTTGTTTCCCAATTTAGTTCTAATTCAATGAAATATACATAAAATAAATAATTTGACCAAACGTTTGGAATTCTGAACTATTTATTTGTATACTTTTACTTTCTAAATGAGTTTATTTAAATAATAAATTTAATATATTAAAAAATATGATAAATCATTATAATTAAATGTATTCTATAGAAACTTGTAAATAGCTGAAATTTCACTTATTTTTAATACATATACAAAGAATAATTGCATAAATTTATATAATATTAAGTTTTTATTGCTGTAAATTTTTAGAGCAAATAATACACAATGAGGATCATTTGATCAATGCACAAATATATATACTTAAATCCGAAAGTTTTTTATTTAAACTCTTATGTGTTGTTAGAGACATAGAGTGATTTATGTAGTATAACTTAATAAAAATTCTTTATAAATACATTCCTTTACTTTGAAAGTGAATAATCAAATTTGTAGCGTCTAAATTTCAAAATATTTTTTTAAAATATTACTTATAAAAATGCTTAGAGATATCCTGTTATTATGAGATAATAAGAAATTGTTAAATATCTTGATAAATTATAGTTAAATCTCACTACTTCTTTCTTTTTGGGTGTTTTAAATTTTTATTTTTATAGAATTTTAAGCATTTTAAAATCTGTTTTAGTTTTATAATTTTATAAAACTCATATTTATAGATTAATAATAGATTAGATATCTGAACGAAAAAAACTAAACTTTAGTTCAAATTAGCATAATGCTATCAAGATATTTTACATATAATAATTTCAAACATTCAAATGACAGGTTATAATAAAAATATAAACGAATTATTAAAGTAAACATAGACAACTAATAAGTTTAATACAAATTCAATAGGAATTTTATACCTTTGATATCTGACATTTAAATTCTGATATTTATTAAATTTATAAAATTACATAAAAATAAAATAAGGATATTATTTTTAAGCATGGCGATTTTAATTAAACGATGCTGTCATTTCAGCTAAAAATTATCAATAGAAATGTTTTATAATATTCTTTACCGAAAAACATTTTATAAAAGAAATTCTGCATTTAACTAATTTTGCAGCATTAGCATTATAAATGCATAAACATAAAACGAACTTATCTTTCTAGTTAGCATAGTATGAAAAAAATATTAAAGTAAATGTAAAAAAGAGAGCATGAGATCACTATTTACAATTTATTAGTCTGGTTAAAAAATATTAAACTAAACAAAATATTTACAATGAATATTATGATAGAATTTAATTATGACTGCATGATTTTCATTTACTACATGTCTTCAGAAATGTGTTTTGGAAGTACATAAATGAAAATTAATATTCTACGTTCCCACTGTTGTCATACAGAATAATAAAATTATTTTTAAACTTCTTTATGAAAATTAATCATTTTTCGATCTTCTAGCATTCTTTAATCAAACCACTTTCGTAATTTGATTTAAAATAGTAACATATTGACTGTTAGAGGTATTGAAAATAACTTTTTCTGCTTACGAATATGTATTTACATAAAACATCCTTACTTAAATATTTTACACTTGAATAATATTTTTTTCTAATGTTCATTATATAAAACTTATGAAGGTTACCTTGACATATTCATTTTAAAACTACATTGTGTTCATCTTTTTTATCATTAAATTTTTTTCGTTAATATTTAATACTTATTTTGATACATTTCATGTGTTTTGTTTTTACTTATTGCTCATTTACTTTTATTTATATTTAAATTAAAATATGTGAATTAATATTCATTTTTTTAAAAACAAGGAAATTCAAATGTCACATAATGCTGTATTTTTCGGTTTAATTGTTACACATAAATAATAAATCATTAAGCCATACAAAACTGTTTTCAATAAGAGCCTTTTAACAACTTGCTTATTACATTTCTTAAAATATATTAAATTTAGCAATTAATTTATTCTCGTTTTGAGAGAATAAATCTTCTTGAAAAAATATAAACATTCTAACATATTTCATAAATGAAAGCTTAATACAATATCTTAATACGTTTTAAAATATTTCACAAAAATAAGTTTGAAATATAAGAAAATTGACGTTCCTAAAAAATGAATACTGTGATCATGAAGTTATTTATATTTTTAAGTCATTCTCAGAAGAAATGTTTCATGGATTATTAATTTGTAGAGTTGATTATAATTTTTACATCATGAGAAACATTTATTATACTAAAAAAAAAATCTTATTTTAAGTATATAAAATTTATGCCTAGTAACAATATAGAACATTTGATAATTTTATAAAGCGCTGCGATTATGGTTCTCTTTATGATATTATATAGTTCATTCAATCAAAGATCAATCAATTTCTAAATCAGAGAGAAGTTTTAATGGGTCAAAGCAATTTAAAGGTTATTCTCTTATTTTGTTTCATATAAAATTAGTTAAAAAATTTCAAAGATATATTAAAATAAAACAAAATAACTCTTATTTTCAGTAAATATATTTCTTAAATTCATCCATGAATTAAATGTAAAATGAATTATCCCAAAATTATTCAAATTGTTGCATTTTTAACATTTCGAAACTTATTGTGAAAATACATTCAAGGAGAAATATTATTTATTTGGAAGAAAAAATAAACGAGAGAGATCATCAAATATCATTTTATTAGTAGAATATATTTATAGCATTATCTGAAAAATAATATCTAATTCGCAACTAAAGGCAAATAATCGGCCATTTTTATAATATTTTCACATCTGCTGTTTTCTCGATATACTTTATATCAAATCTAGAATGTTATCACCAGAAAGTATTCTTTGAATTGCATTGGGCACTAAGCCCAATTCTAGTCTTTGTTCTGTTGGATAGTCAGTTGTGAAGGTTTCACTCATAAAAGCAAATATAAAAGAAAAATAATGACGAAAGAATAGGGACACAAAGACAGATTGATGCTCTGCTATGAAAGAGAACAAATAAAGAGAAATATGGCAGATGTTGCATTTGGTCAATCGATGGCACTGACCTTCAATCACGAAAGACTGGACAGTGGTCAATCCAAGATGCCAGCACATCCATAAGCCATCTGTTTCGTCTAAGCTTAATTTTATCGAAATATTTCAGGAAACCTCGGGACGTCAAAGATGTTTTATTTGTGCAAATTCATAGTAGCTATTCTTTGATTTATAATATTATAATAAAACTAATGACACATTTCTCTCACTTCATGAATAAAACAAATGTTTTATGAATGATATATATATAAAAATTTTGAATTAAAGGTGATTATATGTATTATACATAATGATAGATATTTTCAATAAAATTTAGAATTATAATTTTAAATAAAAAACCACAATATCGTAAACAAGATATTTCTAGGAGTCAGAAATAGTTAAACTAAAGAGAATTAAGATGAATATTTTTGTAAAAGAATCTCGCTTTCAATATTAAAAAAAATATTGTAATTTTCGATATGTTTTATAAATAATTTTAAAGTTTTATGTTTCAAACATTTTCATATTTTTATATAATTTTATTTTTAAAATAAACTGCAACTGTTATACTCTTTTTAATAAATAATGATAATATTTTAACTGTTATTTTTTTGTAAATCATTTTATACTGAAAAATATTGAATTATTTAAATGATTTCTTGCAGAAATTTAAATATTTCTTAAATTGTGCTGAAGGAAACAAATATAATTAACAAATTAATTATTTTCTGAATACCGTAGATACTGGAATTGGAACATATAAATGCGTATAAAGTGAATAAGTCAGTATAAGAAAAGAAAGAATATCCAGTCAAAAAATTGTTGTAGATAAAATATTAAAATAGAAGATATATTTTAAGGGTTATCAGTGAAAAAACTTAAATTTCTTCTATTTGTATTTCATTATTAAAAATTAATCATAAACTTATTTATCCTGGATTTCATTTAGGAAATGCATAAAAAAATATAATTAATCATTTTAGTAACGTTAAAAACTTTTTTTCTAACTGAAGTAAAATAGCTGCATTTGAGAGAATTACATTATAAAAATATAAAAGAAAAAAGAAACAAAGACTTAAGAAAAAGCTATTCAGAGTTAATCCCAGTTCTTAAATTATAAATGATTGATAAAATAATGTAATATGCGGAAGGTAATATCTTTGCATTCTTTTTAATTATTACTCTTTCTATTTTAATGAAGTACAGTGTTATGATGGCTAAAAACTATAACAAATCATAATAAGTTTTATAAGAAACATTTATATAAATCTTTGGAAGTAACAAAAGACGGTCATTTTATAATAAAATGAAAATTGATATCTTTTTCAATTCACTAATATTATATCACACTCATCTCAAGCCACTAATGAATTTTACATATAAATAATGTATTTGTAAATAAGAAATTATTATAAATGCATATATATTATATAGTTTTTTTCTCGAATTTTATTAAGGAAATAAATTATATATATATATATATATATATATATATATATATATATATATATATATATATATATATATATATATATATATATATATATATATATATATATATATATCTGTGTGTGTGTGTGTGTGTGTGTGTGTGTGTGTGTGTGAGAGAGAGAAAGTATACAGCTCTAAATTCTAAATTTATTTATCAATCCATAATTCAACGTAATCTGAAGGATTTTGATAAATACTAGGTCCTTTAGTTATATTTTCCTATTAAGATTTCTCTGACGCTCATATTAATTATAAATAATATATCATTCACATATTACATATTGTAAAAATTAAAATGAATAAAACTTTCTTGTCCTAGTATACTCAGAAAGTTTAGCAACTTAGCAGGTGTACAAATGGATTTTGAACACATAAGTAATAATTTGAAGGCGTGATTCCTTCATATTTACATGTTTCATAGGAATTTAATAATGAACAGTTCTAATTATGTATATATATATATATATATATATATATATATATATATATATATATATATATATATATATATATATATATATATATATATATATATATATATATATATATATATATATATATATATATATATATATATATATATATATATATATATATATATATATATAAGATATAGGAGTTCAATTATGTGGTGTTTAATCAAACAAATATTTATATAATGCTTTTGCGTTTTGAAACTTACTTGTATCGTTTTGCAAGAGAAAACTGGATTTTATATAGATTCCTAATACCGTTTTTACACATAATTAAAATAAGTATTATGTCTGAATTTTTCCTATTTTGTTTCAAAATTTTATTTAAAAAAGCCAGAAACCAATCATTCATTTATTGATTAGGTTTAAAATCTTAATTAAGTATGTATATAATGTTAAGAAATTTCTTTAAAGTTGCTTATGTTAGAATTAACTCATTTTTCTAATGAAGAGCATCTCTGTTAAATCTGTTGGAAACTTAATATTAATTTAGATACCTAAACAAGCTAAATTAATAATTAAATTTCTAATTTCATTAAAAGAATTAGATATTTTAATGAATTTAATGAACAGTAAAATTTAATTAACTTACAGGGAATTTAAAATTACCTTAGATTTAATTATTTAGATTGTATTTTCTTAAGAATATATAGTTTTTAAAAAAAATGACATGTAAACTAAATTTAATAATAAACCGTTTTACTTAAAAATTGGATAAAAATCACAAAGGTAAGCAATTATGAATGAAGATGTAAAATTAAATATATAAAGCAGTTTTATTTATTCAATATAATAACTGAATATTTAAAAAATACAATGTTACTTAAAAAAAACTTGGAAATAAAAATAATTTCAAAAATAATCGTGTTTTTTTCCAAGTTGTATTTACGTAACTACGTCTGCGTCGTTACAAAGTGATAACTACTTATTTAAAGTTACTTTATAAGCACAGATTTAACATGATTATAAGTAGATGCTGGTTGGTTCGTTGGGAGGGTGTTATGGCGCAAAGTTCAGAAATGGACATGCTGCGCCAAATAAGTAGGTGCCTTTAATACAAGAATTTTGTTTTAATCTCGAAAACTTGTCATCCTTCACCGATCCAGGTTTATTTAATAATCTTTGTTCCTGAATAGCGTAATCTAAAAAAATAAAATCAGCAGTTTCAAAAAATACCCCAGATGAACCTCAGATGTCATGTTTTGTGTCTCAAGTTTCTTTTTTTTTTTCAAAATTAAACCTCAAATCTTATTGGTGTGTTAGAAATATTTAAAGTAAGGTTGTATTCCTGCAATTCTTTCCACAAAATCAGTGTTGAAGATTATCACTGATCATCAAATATATGAGAAGAAACTGAAATAAAATAGGATTTATGTTTTCATTTTTTGTTGCTTCTTTAATTTAAACACAAGAGATTTGTAATGTAAATAATTAGTGTTCCATCACTTGATAGAGAAATTAGGTTTGACAAAACAAAAATCAACATCGAAACTAGGATCTTAAAACTAATTTATGAACAGTATGGCCATTACCTGTGTTCAACTAAAAGTAAAATATCTTCTTTTTTACAAATATATATATATATATATATATATATATATATATATATATATATATATATATATATATATATATATATTATATAATTTAAAGGTAATAATATAGGAAAAATAACTTGAGGTACACGAATTTTGTATACCTCAATTATTCCAAATATGTATAGAACAAACAGCATTTAACTTAATACGAGAATCACCTCATTTACTAAATTGAGAAAAATGACAAAAACAATTATTTTAAATGTTTGTATAGCTAAGGAGCACAGGGTCTATAATAATATTATTACCTTGAGGACATGTAATGCAAATTTTCATTCTAGTTTTATGATCCTATACTCAAAAATCATGATATTTTGACAAAGAGAAATCTATTCATAAAACATGTCTACTCCTTAAGTTCATAAATATAATATGGAGATTCATAATACTAGTTAATTATGCTTGAATATTTTTGATACATATGTGTTATATTAAAAAGTCTTTAACATATATCATTTCGATTGTAAGAATAAAAAAAATTGAAATTAAATTAAAAATGCTTCTCTATTATACATCTGCAGATATTTTCTAATCCTTAGTTAATATATTGAGGAATATTAGAAAATTTAGAATATAGTTAAGATTACTTTCAATACTACAATATTTTTATGATGTGTTTCATCATGTCCCAGCTATAGAACCAAGTATAAGAAGTTAATATATAACACAAGAATTTCTACTTTTATTCAAGTCCTTATTACCTAACAAATAATTGGTAATGATATTTTACAAATGCTTTTTATATCTTACATTTCAAATGTAAATTATAAGATTTTCTGTCTGTCTCAACTACGAATTATATTACCATATCTATGATAAAAACAATAATTTGTCTTAAAATACAAAATTATGATCATTATATTTGTTTCTAGTTCCATAAGAATAGACTGCTATTGAAAATTTATACACTTAATAACTTGCACAACTTTCTAAATTCACACCAATATATCCAAAGTATAATAATTTACTTGAAAGTATAATTATAAACCAGGGTTTGCTTATTTCTTAACACGTAAGAAGCATATAATCAATGTCGTAACTTTAATACTATGTTGGTAATTCTTAGCAGTAAAATAACGTTCTTAAATATTGTATTAAAATTCTTGCTCTCGGTTTTATCATTTCTGAATTAAATTGCTTAAAACTCAAGACGTTTGAATTTTCAATCAAAAAATGTCTTGGTTAATGACATTTACCTCCTAAAAATATGAAAGCTATAGGAAAGTAATTTTGAAAAATATTTAAGCCAACCTATTTAAATATTTTCATGTATTAAAATACATTTATTTTTGATCAATTTAATTGATCAAAAATAAATGTTTTAATACTACCATCATATTATGATTTAAATTAACGTATCATAATTTTGTATATTGAAATACTTTGAATATAATATACGTATATAACTGAACATATATTGTGAATGTAAATTATATAAATGTAATTTGAAATTTAAGTTCTTAATTATTTTCATACAATTTATGAAATCAACATTTCCTAAATGCGTTTTTCAATATCCAGAATCTATTTTTATATTTTATTTTCTTAGGCAAATCAGCATCAAATTGGAAAAAAAGAATGAAGCATAGGAAAATTTAATGTATGAAATAAATTAGACTTCACACAAAGCTTCATTAGTATGCTATATAATTAATAAGCATTTTCTTTGCTAAAATTTAATGACTCCGTAAATATTTAAATTATTTTAGATAAAGTTTTTTATCTGCCCATAAATCTGCCAAAGTTAATTATTTCGAGTGAATTTAGCATTCAATTAGAATATAAATTTTATCGTACTTTTTCCTTGAAATAACATATTTTTATCCTATATTATCGTTATCAAAGGTTCATGATTTTAAATTTTGCGTAATAACTTAAAATAAATTAAATTTAAATTATAACTGAGAACATTATATTTTTAAAAAATTAACATCAAAGTCTAATGAACAAAATAGATTTTAATATTAAAATTATAATTTGATTGTAAATTAAAATATCAGGATGAACAAAATTATTAAATGAAAATTAAAAATATTTAGTATGTTTACTTAAGCACATCATTTCATTTCCTAAATATAAAATTAATATTAAATTGAAATTTTAATTGATATAAATTACTGAATATGTAAATACACATAAATTAATATGCTAAACGTGAAATGTTAACAATAAATGATAATATAAATAAAATATTAGCAACAAATATTTTATACATAAACAAACGAATTGCTCTGAGACTGCATAATATATAATCTTATCATTATTATATAAGCTATAGCTATAATGAAATCCTGATGTACTCAGTATTACACAATTTAGAAATCTCGGATTTCTAAAAAAGTGTAGAAAAACCCCTGCATTACATTTCCAGTCAACTGAAATAACCTTAATTGACCTTTGTGATTAACAAATAGAAATGAAACAATGGTTGCTAAAATTTTGCCCAATTTGACAAATCCAAGGTTTTTCTTGCTATGACTTGGAAATGTTGGCCAAATTAATTGAAAGAATCAACGTCATTCTGGATGTTTGATCCATCCTACCTTGAATATCATAATAGAAGTTATATATAACTTGGCAGACGTTTCACAAAATTTGTCTTGATACCTTTAGGGTGACAATGACAAAATTTCTTGCCGAGTTTGAAAATAAAATGATTTTAGCCCTTCAACAATCTATAATCCATAATCCAAACCCATGCTATTTTATTATCATTTCTCTAATAATTCTCAGTTTCAAAACTGAAGTAAAACAGTTACAAATTCTGGCATTTGTGTAAATTTTTGTTACAAAATTCTTGAAAAATACCAGAAAGGAAAATTTCTTTTAGTAATTAAGAATAAAATATATTGTTTTTCTAATTTCCTCTTTAAAACTTTCATAATACTGTTCCAAAACTATGTTAATTTTATTGTATGTAGATCATATATGCGTTCATATTATTTGAAGATATTTGCAGAATGATTAAATGCCAGGTGTTGAAATTATTTTAAGAATTGTTTAAGAATTAAATATTCCTTCACAAATAAGATTGAAACATAAATTTAGAACAATATATGAAACATACATCATTTCCAGTTGAGTTGTGATGTTCCAAAATGTAATAACTCAGGTTGGATCTACTGTAAATAATAATTTTTTTCCTCTTTCAATTATTAACTTGTTTTTAAAGAGAAATAAAAAATAAATTACGTGAAATGCGTTTCAGGATGTCAAGAACATAAAAAAATTAATAATAAAATTAAGCTCCATAATATTAATTAGACCCTAATTTTGGAAAAATATATTGATTTTCATTAAATTCAAATTAAGAATATGAAATACTGTTACTAATAAAATATTTAAATTAAATTTAGAAAAGACATATGTTATACTTTAAGTCACATATTTCTAGATTCAATCTTAGAATTGCATAAATATATATTGTAAAATTCAATTAAGAGAAATATATTATAAAATAAAATTATATGTAATACAAAATTATTTTCTGATAAAATTAGCATTTATAATATTTTTTAAATAAAGATAAAATAAATTATGTAAAGTTTTAAGAGTAAAATATATAAATACATAAAATCTAGTATCCAAACTGAAATGTTAGGGTAACGTCTATCAAATGCATATTTCTGTGGGAGTAAATTATTTTAATACGTTATAAATAAAAAGTTATTACTTGTTTCTAAGTGATCTGAATTAAAATAAAATACAAAAATATTGATTCATAATACTATTCTTTAATAGATATAGCTATATTAATATCAGGAGATATTTTGTAATAGTGAATAACCAAACATTGATCGGATATATTTTTATACTATGCATAAATTGTATAAAATCATGTTATTTAGTTACATTAAATGAAAGATCTGCAAATAACAATCATTACTTTTACAAACATCACAAAGAACCTATAAATAAATATATGAAAAATAATAATGAATATATGAGTTTTTTAATACTTATATATTCTAAGATTTTAATTTCAAACATGTGTTGCACATATTTTGAAAATGTATTTATTAACAAATAAGAAATTTTATATCAACCATATTTTCTTCCATCCATTAGAATTGAAACATAAAAGTTATAAAAATTGTTAAATATCTCTAAAAATATATAAATATATAATCAGAATATTATGGTGAAAAAGCAATTAAATATCAAACCAATAATACTTGAAATGGGAACTAGAATAATTTTCTTTAAATCAAATACAGAATATAGTATGAAATCGAATCATGACTTAACACCTTATTAAAATTCATATATATATATATATATATATATATATATATATATATATATATATATATATATATATATATATTTATCCTAAATTCTACAAATGGTTTATGAACCTCAGACGTCATTTTTTGTGTCTCAAATTTCTTTTTTTTTACAAAATTGAACCTCAAAATTTTGGTGTGTTAGAAATATTTAAAATAAGATAATGTCCCTGCAATACATTAAACAAAATTGGAATTGAAGATTATCACTGAGCATCAAATATAACGAGAAGAAATTGAAATAAAATAGGATTAATGTTTTCATTTTTTACTGTTTCTTTAATTCAAACACTAGAGATTTGTAATGTAAATAATTAGTTGTAATGTAAATAATAATTTTTTAATTTCCATCCCTTAATAGAGAAATTAGGTTTGGCAAAACAAAAATGAACATAGAAACTAGGATCTTAAAACTAATTTATGCACAATCTTACCATTACTAATTTTCAACTAAAAGTGAAACGTCTTCTTATTTATGTATATTTAGCTAAAATTTTAAATGTAGTCAAATTCTTGAATAGAAACGGAATAATTTATTTCTAAATATATAAAAAAAAATTTTGTATAACCTTATCTATTTCCCCTTTTCATTATCAAACTGAGACAACACATTTTCTTTAATTATATTACTCCAAATAAAATAATAATTAAGTATGCAACTAAAATGAAGACTAACCAATATAGGCTTTCATTGTGTTGTTCTCATTTATTTAGAGATGAAACAAATATTAGCAAATTTAGCAAGTTACTTTTAAAAATAATTACGACGTATAAATGATATGATTAACTAACTAAACTGCACAGTAATTAATAATTTAATTAAAATTTTTTGGACCCAAATTAGGAAACAGTACTTATTTAGTTTATTTTTATGTTGAATTCATTATTTCCAAATATGTCTTAGTCTTTCAAAAGATATAGTTCATATTAATAAGTGTGAAAAATAACAGATGTTGCCAGGAAGTTCAACATCGCTCACAGCGTTGTTTCATGGCTGTGGAAGTTATTTAAAACTACTGGAATGTGTAATAAACGACACGGAAGAGATCGTGTTAGAAGTACGACACATGCTGAAGACTGATATATTGTCCTATCAGCAAAAAGAAACAGGCGCACCACATCTCAGCAAGTGGAAAATCAGTTTCTTGCTGTCTCACTAACGCAGATCTCCCAAAAAACTGCTGCCAGCCGTTTGAGGGGAGGAGTACTATACGCCCGCAGACCTGCTGTATGTGTCCCTTTGACCAGAAAGCACTGTACTGCCCGTTTGGTGTCGTGAGCGTTGCAATTGGACTGAACAGAACTGGGCATGCTTACTATTCTCAGATGAGAGAAGGTTCAGTCTTTCATCAGATTATAGTCGCCAATTGATCTAGCGGGAGAGTGGTACTGTGTCGTGAGAATCGCAATTGGACTGAGCAGTACTGTTGGATATCGGTCCCTTTCATAGATATTTTCTGGACGATAAGCAGTACCACTCTCAGTTGGCATCTACAATCCGATGGCTAACTGAACCTACTCTAATCTGAGAATTCCTGTTGAGTCTAATTGTGAAGCTCGAAATTTGATTTGAAACAATAACTGTGCACAAGCGTCAAAACCTTTAAATCTCTTATGAACGCTATCACGTGATAAACAGACGTGGAAAAAAATGTGCATACGCATACTTCTTTTTACTGTATCCCGCACTTATTCTAATTTTCCACATTTTGTTTCCTTTCCTTTTGTGGTTGCTATGGACGATAGTGTTATCCGTCCTTAGCAATTGTCCAGCAGTGTATGTTACTTTATTTAATTTAAAAACTTCTGGATTTTGTTATTTGACATCATAGAAATTATTTCCATCACCCAAGGAAACGCAGTGCTACTTACGATGGCAACGGTTATTGGGTAGTCTTATAAATTACACTAATTTTGCTTTTTGCATCTATGATATATTATTGAATATTTTAAGAATTTAAATTTATTATACATCAAATTATTTAATTGGTGTTATAAGAAATACATAATGTTACGTGATCCGAAGTCTATGTTTATTTAATTCAATAAAATGTGGAAATATTTGATAACAAGAAATATTAGAGAACACATTTTCATGTCGTTATACATTCTTAGGGCAAAAACAGCACTTTAATATTAAAAAAGATATTACATTTTTTATGATTATAAAATTATTAGACAGTGTAAAAGATTTTTATAAAAATATGCTTTTTATCTTTATATAAATATGAAATAATTAGTATAAAAACAAATCAACCTGTTAAGATTATTTATAATTTAAATACAAAGTTATGTATTTGAAAAAAATTAAGTTCTTAAACATTTCTTCAAAATTTTAATCACAATGACTCTAAAATTTTATATAATAATAAATATTTATTTTCAATTTTCTTGATTTAAAATACGAATTTTTATTTAAACATGAATGCACAATTACAAAATGCAATGATTTGGAATTTTCAATGTTTAATTGATGTTTTAAAAAAAACTAATCTAAATACATTATAGAATTTTAAAATTATCAGTGAAATTTTAATAAATATTTAGTTTAATAATTCGGAAAATTATTTTTCCTTGAATGTATTAAATTTATGAATGCAATATGATTGTCATAGCTAGCTTCTTTTAAAAATATAAAAATTAAAAAAAATAAAATAACAAATTATAAAATATGAATCTTGTTCGGCGGAATTTTTTATTTGCAATAATTCATACGAGATCATATAACAAGATATGAAATTTCGATAAAATAATGAATGAAACGTAGATATTGAACGTCAAAATCAAAATATTTGGTTACAAATAAATATTTTATAACATCTAGAAGAAACGAGGATACAAGAAAAAAGTCAAGAAACAGGTAAGCTGTTCGAAGAATTGAATCTGTTTTACGATGTGATTTTGACATAAAAATTCAGAATATTCCATAACTAGAAGCTTACATATATATTCTGCTATGCAAAGCGCGTATCTTGAGCGGAATATTTCATTGAAAGCGACAGAAGCATATATATTGAATTTGAATATCAAGGCCTCGTAAAGAAAATATTCTAAAACATTTTGGTGATGTGTAGCTAGCAAAGACGCCCTTATTGCATTGTTAAAAATCAAGTATTGCAAATGTCATTTCTTTTTACCCAAAAATATAAAAAAAAAAATATTTTGCTATTTTCTCACTGTTTTTCAAAGGATTTTGCAATATTTCCTTTACTACATACTTAAATAAATGAACGAATTGGAATTTGTTTCTGTAAGATTAATTTGTAACTAAAAATTTCATTCTTTTGACATATGAATTAAACATTTTTGACTGTCTAAACGCCAGTTAATTCTCTCTCATTTATATTAATATCACTATTTTATAGAATATTTTAAATTCCTTAAAATATATATATTTTTAATGTTAAACAAATTATTTCACAAACAACTTTATGTAAGTTAATAAAAGTATTTTGGTTTCGCGAATATAATGTAAAATTCATGTATTTTTCTTTCCTCTAAATCTCAATAAAATATCATTGGAGAAAATAATAAATTAATTTCGCATAAACCCAAACATAATTACATAATTAAAAATATAAATCAATCAAAACTATCATTTGCTTACTTCAAAATCAGTGTTTAAAATTTTTTGGATAAGCAGAATATGCTTTGCAACCAACTTACCATTTTTTGACTAAAAAGAGAAAAGACGACTACCAGATTTTAAGCGAATTCAGGTGTATGTGCTTTTTTCCATGCAAAACCTGTAATGGATTATGGTCTTTACATGTTGTTATCTTATAAATATTTTCTCTGGGATGAGTTTTTTCCGCTATTCAGGTGAATAAGATATTTTTGTATTTAACTAATACAAAATACCAAAAAATTTTAAACACTGATAACTTCTTTCTTCCAATGAATTTTAATTTCCAAAAAATGAAAACACTTTAAGGTAACTTAATATGATGCTTATATATTCTTTACTGTCTATTAAATAATCTAATAACTAATATACATAGTTTGATACAAACATTTGTTATTTATTTTAAAATTTATTATACTTTAAATTAATTTTTTTGTAAAAAATTGAGACCAATTAGAAATTTTTTGAGAACTTATGCTTCAAAAACTTACATTATACATAGAAGATTAGCATTTTCATTTCCAAAGTAAATTTGGACATGATCAATAAATTAGAATATTTTTCTTCTTGTATAAAATACTCTTAAACATAATTATTAGTTGTTTTATTAAAAGCAATTATTCCCAAGTTAAAAATTATTAAAGGGACAATTTGCTCCTTGTCATAATTTATATCTTCCAGTATAAATCCCACAAAATAATATTTTTACAAAATGTTTACATTTTTGATACCAAAAATATTTTGTATAGAAAATTCACTCCCTAGTTTTATTTTAATATTTAATGGTTTCTCACTTAGTGCTTTAAAAATATTCGGTATTAAATTTTCTTAATATTATAATGCATTTGCTTTATAACAACATTATATTATCAGAAAAGATTTTTTCACATTTGGACGAGTGCTCTGCACTATTTTTTTTTATTGGTGATATTGCAAGATATTGGAGAGCCGGTAGTCTAATGTCCTCGTGGCCAAATGACAGGGATTTATAAAAAAATATTATCAAAAAATAAAGAAAACTTCCCTTTATAGAATTTTGAAGTTTTAATAGAGATTTACCTTAAGATGTTAATTGTTTGTCACATTTGAAAACAAATGCAACAATAATAGAAAAAAGAAAAAAAATAGAAGTTGTGATAGTATTTCAATGATTGTCAAATGTGTAACTTCCTTCACATTTAATTTCAAATTCTGGTTTAGCTACTCCATTTTAGTCTTTTTATGCAAACATTCAAAATATTTTCTTCAATAAATACGTTATTATTTTTTAATTAAAATTAAATATGATACTATATGCATTCTAAAACATGTTGCATAATTATGGGATATTTTCCAACTAACTTTAATATTCATTTTAAAATCTTATTAAATATTTACATTATTATTAAGATTTGACTGCTTTATTCTGTATTCAATTTCTATAAATTTTGTAAGTATTTGTGGTTTTCATCTTCAAATTATAAATCATCTCTTATCTCCAAATGTGTGATATTGATTTTTTAAAAATATATCTATACAACTCTTTATAGCTATAAGACTTGATATTTAAAAAAACTATATCTACAATAACAATTTTGTTACTTAAGTCACATAAAACATCAAAAATCACTTTATATTTAAAATGTTGTATTTCACTTAGGATATCGTATCAAATAAATTTTAAGAATATCCTATTATATGTGATGTACATAATTTTCAAAAACTTCATTCATCTATAAGCATCCATAAACAAGATAATAATTTCTTAGAAATTGTTTGGTATCGTTAACAAAATCCCCTATTTAGTTGCTTATAACAAATTTTAATTATTTTAAAGCTATTACTATTTATTAATGGATGGTTATTTTGTTTCATATTCAGTAAAACAGCTGCTATACTCTTAAATATATAAAATAATATTATAATGTTTATTTTTATTGGTGTAATAGTATCAGTATTTTTGGTTCAAAAAGGCTCAGATTTTATTACAAGTTAATCTATAAAACTTACTTTTCTTTCCTCCTTCGATGTATAATCTGGGAAAATTTGCTTCTGTTTGCTGATATTAAATACAAAGAATATATGATAAACATGCAAATTTTAAATATTATGATTTGTGCCGTTTCATCACCAGAGACGAAAGAAAGAATGTAGAAGAATATTTTGGCGTTCTCTTTCGTACATGGTTGTAAATTTAAAGTACTATTTTCTTTAAGTCCTTCAGTATACTGTTGATACAGTTTAAAGTAGTACATTTCTAGTGATATTTTTAAAAAAAATGTGTGTAGCGTTTAACAATTTAATATTATATTTGGAGTATAACTGTCACTTTTTTTATAAATTTGTCACTTATTTTTTTTTTACAAAGAAAATTATTTTAGATAAAAACCTCTTCTTCTAATTTCATTTGGATACATGGATTATTTTGCATTTGAAGGCTTTTTTCCTATGTCATGAAATGTTGATATGCAATATAGGCATTCATTAAAACATATGATGCGTTTTAGCTAAAATTATTTCCTCAGTATTTAAAATGTGACTATTCAATTATGATTTATTATTTATTCATAATTAATTATTCATCAGTGATATATAAAATTTCATATCATGCTGTAGTTTAGTTTATATTTATATTAATCAATGTTACATATATTACTGATGTATTTTTAAGTACCATCATTTTGTTTTCAGTATAATTTATATTTTACATTTTGTAAAAGTAATCCAGTATTCGAACAAATTAAAAGAGAAATGGAAATGATTTATTTCAGCATATAAGATCATATTAATAGAAATCAAATCAATTATAATTTGGACCACAAATCTTATATGTGGTTATGGATATACAATATCGATCAATTATTCATTAAAGGTTATCAAATTTTGTTATCTTTCGGTATACAATTTTTGAACAACAGTTATAATTAAATATATATATTTTTTTTTAAACACAGAATACCGAAACTTGGAACAACATGTTAGTTGATTAGCTGATGGTCCGTTACATACATTAGCAAAAGAACAAATGAAAGTTGCTCTTTTAATGAAATGTTAATCTATGTAATATAATCAAAAAATTTTTACTCTCAAAAAATTAATTTTTCGAGTCACAGAATAAATAATATTGTTGGAAAAATTCATATGAATACTATATATCAATGTTACAGTTTTAATTAACTACTTTAACAATTAAAATTTATTTAAAATATGTATAAAACTAAAATATCTATTAATCCGGTAGGAATTTCCTTAAATACTATCTTATTTAAATCATAATATATGTTTTATTAATTCTAAAATGCTATAAATCTTAATTTAATATGAATTAATTGAATGATTATATAAACGATTAAAATTTGCTGACTTGATATTCAATATGGTTGGAAGTTAGCAACAATTTTCTCCATATTATTCAAAACTAATGTTATCGCGTAACTGATGATATCTTATAACCTAATATTTTTCCTCAGATAATTTCTATATTACTTTTATATGGAATTCTCAAAAAAAAATTTCATTTCTTTCTAAGCTTTATAAATTTTTATTTCCCTGAATATATGCGTAATACTACATGTTTATTATATAAAATGAGAACATAAATTGGAAAATTCATTTTCATTTCTTGAATTTCAATGAAACAATCATGTATGCAATGAGCTTAAGTCAACTGCAATATGAATGGATATATCATTGGTATTTTAAATAATGTTAAGAACAGCTTTTTTTATTTTTTTGAATTATAATATAAGAGTAATGAGTCTTCATTAGAATTCAATAAATTAAGTAAAATGCTTAAGCTTCATAAGATTATTTTAAACTTTTTATTTTAATAATATTGATTTAAATTATTAAAGTTAATAATTGAAATTTTACATTACAAAAATAATTATTGTTTCCAAATTTTAACTGGTCATAGTTAATTACTGAGATATATCTTTACAATTTTTAATTTATAAGTGAATATTATTTTTTCTTCTTTTTTTAATTAATATATTCCGAGAAAATCAAAAATTAAAGTAAATAAAAATAAATTGAAAAAAGAGTAAATATTTTTTTTTACTACGTATTTCTTGAAACATCTATGTTTATAAAATTTAAACTCGTATCTTAATATTTTCCTACTGATGTTCAACACTATAACGCAATGTATTTTTCTCAGTAATTTCAAATTGATTTGCCTTTTAGAGTAAAATAAATATTTTTAAATTATTATGAAATTTATTTTTTTCACCAAAAACTACTTTTATGCATTTTTTGCAATTTATATCTTAGTTTCTTTCCATGTTGAATATGCATTGTAAGCCATAAATAAAAACTTTTTTCATGATATAACATCATTTACTTTAAATACAAAAAAGAAAGTAGAAAAATATGCTATAATATGATGTGCATACATATAGATTCTTATTACTGATACAGTGCAAGTAAGAGAATGCTTTTTTTTATTCTTTAATAAATAAAAATTAAAACAATATTTTAGATGTCTTACGCTTCGAATAAGAATTTATCAAAAATTGATTTTTTCTTTCAGTGAATAGCTTGTATAAAGTTTAAAAACTTGGGAAATAAATATTTAGCATTAAATAAAATATTCTTAAAAAGGAATTTTTAAGAATATTTTACATATTAAATGAAAATAACTTGCGATATGGAAAGGAGATCTCTTTATATCTTAATTTTTCTTTCGAATGTTTGAAAATGTTTTGTAAAAATTTGGGAAATGCTATCGTATGTTTTTACGTCGATATGGTTGATTGATGTTTGTTTACAGTTTTGTAAATTATTTGAATATTTCATTGTTTGTTCAAATTTGTAAGTAAACATTAAAACCTTTCAGATTTTTTTTTTTAAATTTATAAGAATACTTTTTTAGTAAAATGTTTATTTTAATCTTATGAATGTTATTTTAATAATACAGTAACAAAATATATCTTAAGGTACCATCAGATATGTAAGAAACTTAAATAGAAATTAATTTATTTATAATGTTTAAATTAACTTCTAATAACATGAAAAAGCTAAGAAATAGCAAAAACATATGAAAAAGAAGATCATTAGTGATACTGTCTTTGTTAATGAGATTTTTATAAGTAACATACTATGGAAAAAACACCTAATTTTGTATTACAATTTATAATCTAAATTCAATTTATGTGTTTTTAGAATCTAAATTGTAATATAAATTAAAGTGTTAAACAATTCAACAAAACAAGACTCGGTACGATTTTGCTTACACAATTGAAATGTTAAAAACATATTAGATCTTGTATTTTCTAGAGAATACAGACTCAATCGTTTGTATAAAATCAAAATTAGATATAAAAAATAAAAATACCAATACGCCACTGTAAGAATTGACGATTTCCATTATGTGATCTTGGATATAGAATTGCGCTACATTTTTATATTTGTAACACTTTTCGAATCTTTCATGCAATGCGAGTGTCTATTCACATGTAATTCTTGGATGGAAGGGGATATTTCAGATACACTGCATTTGCATGTGAAGCTGCGGGATGTGGGAAAATAAATCGAATATTTTGCAAGATGTCAATATCATGTGTACAGTTATTGCGTTGCCGCATTCTTTTTTTTAGAAAGGAACACATACACACATTTTCTTACCCGCAATATATTTTCTTGTACTTTTTTTCATCACAAAAATATATAGTCAATGCATTATATCACTTTCTGAAGATGTAATATATTTTCGTGTATCAAAGTTGTTTAAATTTGGAATATATTTAAAGTGGGAATGTTAAGATTTCCAAAGACTCTGTGTATCCTTAAGAATGTATTCAAGTATTCTCACTATAACAGAATAGCTATATTATATTTTGATAAAATGTTTTTATTTAATTTAGCTGCTGTGGATTGTGTACCGCAAAGCACAGATTTTTAATCATCATCTTTATATTTAAACATAATTAACTATGTAACGTACATTTATATATTTATCTTTTTGCATGAACTCATCTGTTAAAACCTTCTTAGAAAGTTTTAAACTTGTAGCGAGATTTCATTCAGGATTTTTAACTTACGAATTTTAAAATTCTCAATAGAAACTATCGTAATTACCAATATACCAGAACAATTTTAATAGGTCATACATTAAGAAAGTTTATCCTTTATAAATTTTTCCTTTACGTAAACATTTTTAAATATTTTATTGTGTACAACAGTAAGCATTTCATAAACATACTTGTGCAAATTAAAGTACTTAATTTCCAGTTAACTCAAATAAGCATAATTTCCAGTTAAAAATGCTTTTTTTTTAAACATGTTTTTTAACTTTGATAGCATTTTCCAAATTTTGATCAAATTTATATAAAGAAACTTTATACTTTGTTACGTTTTTAATTTAATACCATGATTCATTGGCAATTCCGTCTTAAATGTTAATAAACTGATAGATTGGATATATCTATATAAATATTTTAAATTCCAATGCCTCCTTGCAAAATCTTTTCGTATTAAATTTATTTACTATAATTTAAATAATCTTCAAAAAAAATTATAACTAATGTTGGATTGATATTTTACATTTAATAAGATTTTTCTATTTGTAGTACTTACCATTTTATGGTATTGAAATAATAATAATAATAACAGGGATGTTTTTAAGATATCAGTAAAGAATTCCATAGTTATATGTTATTCACACAGCCTGTATTGTGGGTATGAGCCTCGGTTCTTACTGCTGTGGATGGATGTAAAACTGGGAAAACGCTGCATGCAATGGATACTCGTTTCAAAACAAATCACCCCAGTCAACTGTTCCAGTCTGCAGTCATTCTCCTCTAAAATAAATATTTTCAATTTCTTCTTCATGTCCTTTTGCGTGTACACACGGAAAAAAAACTCAATTACGTAAAAATATAAACATAGTAGTAATTGAAAAATGAATTCTATATTATGAATGATATGCAATTTATGTAATACTTCGATTTTTCTATTTATCCTCTATTACTAAAGGCAACTAATATACATACGTTTTTATATTTGCAAAACTAATTTATTTACATACCATGAAGAAATGCTGTAGTTAAAAATCATTTATTTGATAACAAAAAAGAATTGAGTAATATCTAATTTTGTATTATAAAGTTTGCTTGTATCTTAAGTAAATAGTATGCCAACACTTTGGTCTACCTCTTCCAGAAATATTCACTTAAGTGCCATTCAGACATCGGATTTTATGTGTCCCCATCACCACTGATTGGTATTTCATTCTACTACTCATTAACTAATGAATTATTATTAAATAAAGAATCCATCACACAGCAAGTGTTTTATTTCATATAATGTACTAATGTAGTTTCATTGGATGTATTCTGCACTTTTCATAGAGCTCACATTAGGAAGCAAACTGACGACCTAAGCATTTTTAAATAAACAGAAATGTGTAGAAAAAGAAACAAAAATATAAATTATATATTAAATTAATTGTATACGGATTTTTCCCATCGCATATCTTAAATATTTTACAATCATTTTATTTTTATTTGGTTTTCAAACTAAAATATTCCATTAATTCAAATAAAAGTGCATATTATAATAATGATAATTTAGGAATACTACATAAACATATTTAATATATGATTAGTAATTTGCATTAACTTGGTCCTTTTTTTTCTCATAGATGATTTAAAATTATAATTGCTAATAATTTTGTTAAGAAATAAACACTTAAAAAATTTCAGTTTGATTATTTACTTTTATTCTATTCAATTTCCTTTATGATCTTGAGCTTGTTACTTTTTCATTTTATTTAGGAATAGCTGAAATATTTGTTAATAATAAAATTAAGATTATTAGTTACATCCATTTTTTTTTACAGATTTTAATGCTTTATATATAGCTAAGTGGTCATTTATTGTTTAAGTGCTTCACATACTTTTATGTGATACGGGATGATTTTGAATATTTATTTTTGAGTTGTTGCATTATTTCATTTTGATTAAAGACCTCGTATTTCTTACAGTTTTTCATCTGGCTATTCACAATGACGTGATATTTTACTTCATATTCAACGCTATGACTTTAGTATTAAAAATCATATTTTGCGTATGTCTTCATGTCTTTCATTTTGAAATATGCCTTTTTTTTCAATACAATTTAAAGATTGGGATGTTTATACATTTCTTATGTAATCAAATTTCTGGATATCTAACAATATCTACCCAAAACAATTGTATTATTTACTATCAGAATAGTAAATAATTAATGAGGGAAAGAAATTTGATTGCATATTTTAATCATTTTAATATGTGCGAACAGAAATGGTAAACATTTTTATCTGTATCACCCTCTCAATACATAACATATCATAAGAATGGCGGACTGTTAATTTTAAGAAGTTAACAAAAAATAAACACTTTACAAAATAAACTGTATGTTTTCAGCTTTCATTCTTTTACCAATGACCAGTGTATTTGTCAATAAGCATTCTCGAAAGTAGTTTAATGTTCAAATCACTGCAAATTCGTTATTTAATGACTGTAAAATTTTTATTTACTGCAATGTGTAATAAACTGCCTCAAATATAGTAAATGGAAATAATTGAATCTCATACCACTCTCACTGCCTCAAATATAGTAAATGGAAATAATTGAATATCAAAGCTTGAAAAATACAGTTTGACTGTACTGAGTTAAATTATAAGGATCTAACATTATTTTATGTGTTATTTATTCATATTAAATTTATAATTTTTTCCTATATTAATCACAAAATAATCTTAATTAAAGTAGGATCGTTAATAGTTGTGAAATATATATTACAATAAATGATTAGTGACTTTAGAGTATTTCCCATCAGAGAGAAGTTTTATATCTCTCTGTTATTTAGTACATAATTATTTATTCCAAATTTTTTATATCAAAATTATTTTAAAATTATTTACAACCATACTTTTACTTAAAATTTGCAATTTTTTTAATATAAATTAATTCAAGTAATCACTTACATTAAAATTTTCTTATTAATTTAAAATAAAACAATATGTAGTGTTTCTTAACCGAAGTTAGATTGTATAAATGATAAATTAAGTAAGGAAATAATTAGCCAGTTATCAATCAATAAAACGGATATGAAATTAACTTTTTTTGATGTTGCCATAATCTACGTACAGGGGTAGAAATATTTGAGCCTAGCCAAGAGTTGGGCTCTCCAAGTTAGGTGGGTGTCTTCAGTACCAAGAATCAGGTATCAATCAAAAACTTCCAAAAAATAAGCTGCAGATGTTTTATTCCACTTAGAAGATACTACAATTTCGATGGAATTAATATACTTCATTCGTATATAGGATCTTAGATTATACCGGTATTCAAACGCTCTATAGTTCGATCGTATGAAGGGTTTCCTGACCTATCATAATATGTCGATAAGATGTAACCAAATTTAATGTGAACTATAATTCACATTAAAACTCACTTTTCCATCATAACTTATGAATTATACTATTAAATTTCAATAATTGAAATCATTTTTTCTGTTGGTTGAAAAGTAAAAATAATATTGTCTAACATTTTGGTTGAAAAATTGAGATATTGTCCTATAAAGCACATTTTAGGATATAATTTTAATAATTTCAAATTAATATTGTCAATTTAAATTAGAATTTCATACTTTAATAAAAATTGCATATTAACCTTCTAAAAATGCAATGCAAACAATTTTCGTGGTATTTGCTATTTCAATTAAATACATGGTTTTAAATGTTCAAAAAAGGTTTATGTAAAAATATTGCGTCTCTCATCCCTTATTAATAATAAAAATTTAAATAAAAGGTTAATGAAACTATAAAAAGAAAAATCAGGGTAAAACAAGAAACAAAATGAAATGAACCAAGAAAATAATCTCGTAATAATTTTGTTAAGGTTAATTAGGGATTTTATTCGGATTGATAATTGATAACTACTCATTAAAAGGAATGTAATATGTCAAATATGTAGTTACATGATACCATCCATTCATTAAATGTTAAATCATGTAACGACAAATCTCATTAAACTTCGGTTGGAATTTAGGTCCGATCACATACCTAATATAATACAAAATGAATTTAATATGTCAGCTACTTAAAATCATACGAAAAAAATTTGGAGCTGAGTTTCAATTCTCAAATATATTCTTTTATGACAGCATCTACAAATATAAATATGTGTATGTTTGGTTGAATATAATTGTTCTTGAAATCATGTTAAATTTCTATAAATTATTGGTCATTTATAGATTATCGAATAATAAAAACTAAATAAATATTTTCCTGCAACTTTGAATTTACTAGTGTTACATTCTAGTCAGAAAAACTCAAATTTTATGAAAAGATCTTAATAATAATATTTTAAGATCTTTTCATAAAATTTGAGTTTTCAGACTAGAATTTGAGTTTTCAGACTTAATCACTAAAAGTACTGCAATATATAAAAAATAAAATATTTTTGTGTAATTATCATCAACATGATTTATTTAAATCTAAGGTAAACATATTCCTTTTAAATTTTTACATTCGGATATATTTATTTTAACTGCATAAATTTCCAATTATGATAAAAGTTTAAAAATGTAGAAATATTTGCTAATTTATTAATATTACAATATTATGATATATATTTTTGTTTTTGACTATGAAGCTTATTTCATTAATTTCAAATCATACTTTTTAAAATCCTTTATTAGGATAACTTTTTTCGTTATTAGACTATCAATTTTATTAGACTACATTCAGATCATACTTTATACAAATGGGTATCATATATATCACAAAGACAAACTAAGCTTGAAGAATTAAGAATTTCCATGTTTCAAAAGAAAAAAACCAAATCAAAAATATTTTTTTTATACTCACTTTTCAAAAATTAAGCATAAAGAGGATGGAAATCGCTGCAGAGGTAGATGGAAGTATGCAAATAAGTTAGATAACAGAAATCGTGCTTTCATTCCAAGAAATATGCAAACATGGCAGTCTTATATGATACTAACTTTATAAAAGGTTATAGAAGTTGATTGTAAGTGCTGATAGAGAAGGTGTTTAAAACTTTCGTACAATTTTTTTTCTAGACATACGTGTTTCTGTAACTTCCAGAAGACGAATGGAAGATTCTGAGTGATGTCGTGTTGTGGGGGGATTGGAGCAAGGCAGTCGATCTCAGATGTTGTTCTGTTCTTTGCCGTTAATCATTTCACGTTTATGGAAACAATTTTAAACCACACAGACAGTTGTCCGAAGGCCTGTATCCAGTCACACAAAGGTTACAAACACCTCGGAATATCGATATATTGCGATTTTAGCCAAAAGGAGTTGCAGAACGACCTCCACACGTGTAACATCTATGGTTACAGCGGCCATTTGTAAGGTGATATCAGCTGCTACTGTACGCCGAAGATTACATATAAGTGGAATGTACCTTCAGTTTGTGTTTGTCCAGCATTCCAATCAACAGGGTTACGATTAAAGTGGTATCAGGAACATGTCATTTGGATTATGTCTGACTGCGACTATGTCCTGTTTACTGATGGGTCAAGATTTTCTCTGGAGCCAATATATATATATATATATATATATATATATATATATATATATATATATATATATATATGCAGGTAAAATGATCAACCTTATTGGCGTATTTTAATCCATAGTATCAGTTCATCTTCTTTAAAGTGTGGTTTTTCCCAAAGAAAAATGAGATTAAATTCCAAGTGCTTTAATATAAAAAGTTTATGTTATTTAATCTTATAAAATCATCTGATACCACATTAAAGAAACTTGATACTCAAGAGTAATAACATTTAATTTCTACCTCTTTTTATCCATTTCTGGATAGAATCAACGAATATTTTATCTATTAGTTTTCTTTAAGTTAAGGAAGCAATAAATCACGCATTTTTACATATAAATCCATAACATTTTAACAAATTATTAATTTATTTACTTCTATTATCCCTCACAAAAAAAACTTCTTTCGAAACTGTCTTTATTGATCAATCTCGCTGAACAAGTTGTTAGAATTCATATCACTCAAAATTAAATGAGGCAATACTTGAAACACATTGTTTTTATTTACATAAAATACTTCAATTTTCATGTAATTAAGTCCACAGTGTAAAATGGTATTCGAATATTTTACTTTACTTCAGGTCATCTGATACTATTCTAATTCATGAATTCTAGTATATTTCTTTGGTAATGAAATGTCTTTTAATTTTGATAAGCATGTTTAAATTAAATATACATTTTACCGTATTTTAAATATTGGATTAACTAGATTGAAATTGAAAGTTACGCTTGATATATTTTAACAGATATGAGATGACATCATAACGTACAATTTTATTTTTTATAATGCGATTCACAGTTTAGTTTAGGAACAAAAATTCAATTTTATTTGTTACGAGCTACAATAATCAAATAAATAAAGAAGAATCAGTGTGAAATATAAATGAAATAAATATTTTCGGAGAATATAAACAACTCTTCTTAAAAACATGTAATTTAAAGAAATAAGTGCATTAAATAAATCAGTGTTTACTACTTCAAATCTTGAGAAACATATTACGAAAACAACGAAGGAATAAGGGTTAATTGTATTTTTCTATTTAAAGTAGCCTTTTTCAGAAGAATGGTATATGATCTTTAAATAATTAACGTGTTGTTAACGCTTTCATATTTTTTTCACAGGGCAATAAATTTTTCTATATAGCTGGAAAAATTGTAACTGCGAATTAAATTTATGACAAAGTTTCATACTTTCGAGGAAATAATGAGGGAATTTTTCCCAAATAAAAAGGAATATAATTAAACAAGGAGAATGGAGAATTTATATAGGTTAAAATATATAAGTAAACTGTAAATAAAATTTAACAGCAAAAGATTGAAAGTCGATATTGTATTTTCCTCTATGTTTCCTTTTCATTCAATATTAATTACTGAAAGAAGTAAAAATTACAAAGAAAGTCAACAAATGAAGAGCTTTGAAGTTAAAGTAAGGAGTATAAGTATCTCTAAGAGTGATAATGAATAAATATGATTTTCGGAAATGGATATTTGACATTATGTATTGCTGCTTCACTGAGAACACTGAGTTGTTAAAAACCAGCTAATAAATGAAAGTGTTGATGAGATTCCGCATGTTTTTTATTTTTATATATTTATGAACAATCTACGTAAATAACGTGAACTCCGCTTTTTGGAGATGAATCAGTTATTTATATATCTCTAGTCCTTTTGTTTCTGGTTGAGAAAAATTCGTTTAAAAATAATTAAAATTAGGATCTACTTTAGGGTGTCATATACTGTATATTATAATATATAATTAAGATAAAAAAGATTGTTAATTTTTTATTTTATCGGTATATTAACCAATAATAATTATTGCAAATATACAGATAAATATAATTTTTAACGCTTTTTCTTTGCTGGTGTGAGTGTTTACTTTTGTTGTTTAATTGCAATAACATATTTGTTCAAAATATTTTTTTCTCAAATATTCATCATAGTGTTTAATCACTGGGCTAAGTTTTGAAATAATTTTAAAGCTAACATAAATTTTTATGCAATAGATTAAACTTTCTGATTTTCCTTGTCTTTTTTTTAAATTATTACCAAAAAGTATACTAGTAAAATTTTTTCATTATATATTAAAATGAAAATAAGAATTGAAAATAATATTTTATACTTAGTATAAAATTAGACCTAAATTAAGTTGATGTTTCTCATTAAGTAGTAAGAATCTTATATATTATTTAAGCAATAGTTTTTATTATTAAATTTACAATATAAGAGGATTAAAAAGGAAATCAAATGTGTTTCAAACTGACAAAAGGAATTCAGTTTAGTCTGAAAAATAAATTTAATTTAAACATTTAATTATTTTTACTGATTTTTTCAAAACTTATATCAAGACAAATACAACTTTTCTCCGTAAGAAAATTATTTATAATATAAATGTTTTAAATATTTAATATAATAAGCAATATTTGAAATGTATTTTTCATTTATACTAAATTAAATTTCTGAACTGTAAAATTATAAATAACATGGTTTCCATTCAAAATAACAAATTTAATAAGAAATGTTAATACATGATTTTTCGAAAGCACTTCTTATATTTTTGTGTGACACATTTTTTGATTAATAGCAAATTTTTCGAGATATTAAAAAGTATTTTGAAATAATCATACATTTTAAAATATAAATTATTTTTATTTAATCCCATGAATTAATGCTTATGTATATGGTTATGAACTCATTTTATCTCATAAAAACATTTAATTTTAAACAATGGTTAGTTAAAAAAGAGATGATTTTATTCTGTTTTCTTGTATTTTCAATGTAGCAGAATTATAATTTAATTGTTATAGCTGTTATTTTTGCTGTAATTTTAATGCAAAATATTTCTAACACGTTCATATAAAATGCAGTTAAAATCAAGTGCATGAAATATACTATTCAAATAGCAATTTTTAAAATTTTCTTTGGTAATATTTTCAATTTAAAAATAGTTTTGCGCAATTAAACAATTGTTTTGCATAAACATATATATTAAAATCAAACTTAACAATTTAATTTTAATATATTTTAAAATTCAAAAGTTTTCAGTGAAAAGCGTGTTCCTTTGTTACTTAAGTATATATGAAACAATTTCGTTTCTTCAATACTCACTATCGTCAATATTATCATATTCTCTGATTTCGCAAATTATTTGCATAATTCAATGAAATTTTAGTTACATCATCTATTTCTAACGCATAAATTAATAATTTGATCCTTGTAATTTGAAAGAAAGTATCAAATAATTATTTAATATATATGTAAATATATTATAATTCGGTATGGAAATTTAATACAACACACAGACGTCCTCACACAAATGCTATTTGAGTTTATAAAAATAAGAATTCATTTGTTTTGGTATGATGCTGGGGAATACTGAAATTAAAGAAATTTTAGGAGCATCAATGTGCTTAAACCATTTCAATTTGTTGTCATCAGAGGCATTGTCTTTAATGAAACAAAAGAAATAAGCTCCTTTAGAATTCTCTATGAGATAAATTCAATCTATAATCTCTATTGAATGGAATGGATTAGCGGAAACAAGTAAGGAAATAAATTAACTTAATTACTTAACTCAGTTCTAAGTTATTTTCTTCCAGAAAAATCTTTTGAAAGTTTACTGTGTTATTAAGTTTAACCAGTATGGAAAAAGATTATTCTTATTTGAAGTTTTCCTCATTTCCTTTTACTTTATTTTTAACTCTATGTAGTAATAATTTATTGGAGCTAAGCAAGAGAATACAAATTATAATGTCAACATAAGTATAAAAGTCGCATTCATTTTTTTAAGTAACTCAAAAGAATTTAATTATTTTTTATATAACTCAAAAGAATATAATTATATTGTTAAATAAATCAACTATAAACTTTTATAAAAATGTATTTTTATATCCATGTTTTCATTAGAAAAGCCATAATAGACTTTTCACGAAGCACAATTCTTTGTACACGTGATATAAACAATATAGATATTGTTGCATTTTATAAAGTGATATACATTTTATAACTGTATTATGACATTATATTTCTTAATATGTAAAAATTTGAGTTTTTGTTATTATCTTTATATTGTAAATACTTGTCTGTGTCTATCCACTACAAAATTTAATAGACAGTCTGAAAATCTAAAGAGAATTAAAAAGTTTAAATTCTTTTTCTGCACCTTCTATTTCATTAGTTAGTCTGTCTCTTTAAGTCTAGCAAGAAATAATAAGCATTTTAATTATATTTTAATTATTGTTATATATCAGAAGATATATGTTTAAAATCCATATTTTTTTATCCTCCAAATTTTAGTCCGGAATATAAAGGAAAGTTAAGTGAAATGAAGTTGGTCCCCGACAAAAAGGATGTTCTTTATTTCCGAATTATGTTAAAGTGTTTATATTTATTTTAAAACAAAACTAATGTTGATTTCATCTTCTGGTATTCTTTATGTCGTAATAATAGTTGAAGTTATGCAACAAAATATGTTATTAAGCGCTTTCCGTTTCTTTTTTTAAAACTTTCATCTACGTATTATCATTGTAAATAAAAAAAGCATGAGACATTCTGAAAATAATGGGATTCTTATGCATCAGATGGATCTCCTATTTTTCCTCATTAGAAAAATATAACTTTAAATTTTGGTAAGGGTTTTAATTTTTTGTTCTTCATACCAAATTTAATTTGGTATTTCCCAAATTGAGTCACCAGCCGAAAATATGAAAGCACGGAAATGGAAAACATTTAATCCGAAAAATATTACTTACAGTATTAAAAAATTCTAGGCAAATTTAGTACTTCAAAAATGTATTAATATGAGAGAATCATCCTTGACAATTCTCTAATCAAAACCATCACAGCTAAAAGCGAATTCTGTGATTTGTGATAATAAGCTAAAAGATTTGTGGTACGGATAATATCAAATGATGCCTAGTTACAAAAATAAAAATAATTCTAAATTTTCATTTGATCAGAGTAATGCTTATACAAAAACACGGATGGCCGTATACCAGCATTTAATACTAATCCCACATTGCTTTCTAGAATAATTTCAGACATATAAGGTGGTATTCTGGTTTCACTGAAAATGTAAATCAGGAAAATTCTCATTCATTTTTACCGAGGAATGTTAATTAATTAATCCGAATTAAAATTAAATTTCAAAAATAACTGCAGTAATTACTAAAGAAATATAGATTTAATGATTGCATTCTCTACATTATATATATATATATATATATATATATATATATATATATATATATATATATATATATATATATATATATATATATATATATATATATATATATATATATATATATATATATATATATATATATATATTACTTCCAATAGCAGATAATAGACAGTTACAGCAAAATAAATAAAAAGGATGGAACAATAACACGGAAAGATACTGCAACAGAGTCTATTAATCTAACATGTCTCTAGCTTCTCAATAGCGCTCAGTTAGAGACGTCTTACAAAGTGCAGTGCCGCGAGGAAGATGAGCAGCGTCCATGATCTCACCAATGTTGCAAAGAGTGCAGACCGGAGAAGGAACGATACCAAATCTATTTAGATATTTCCGCAGACAGTCATGCCCGGTGGCAAGGACGAATTCAGGGAACGCTCTATGTCTTGGGCTATTGCGCAGATCCAGGAGACCATTCTTCCAAGATTTAAGAGCAATGCGGTTAGTAAGCTCTTCATGAGTTCTGGACTTAAGAGTTCTTTTGACATGATGCTTAATAGAACAGAAGGGCATAGCGCGTGTAGAAGTCTGCTTAATTAAAGCGCCCTTCTTTGCAAGGTAATCTGCATTTTTATTATCTGTGACTTCGCAATGGGCAGGGATCCACTGGAAGACAATGGTCTTCTCAAGGGATGCCATGTTCGCAAGATGTTAGCGGCAGTTCAAAATGTCCTGTGTTAAGGGATTATTAGAGTATAAAATGACCTTCAGAGCAGCTCTTGAATTACAGAAAACAACAGCTTTTGTACATTGATCTATGTGGCAATGTAGCTGAGATAGAGCCAAGCAAATTGCCGTGATCTCTCCAAAAAAGGCAGAGCCCCGTCCCACCGGGGCATAAGAGGAAAAGACTTCGGAGAAAACTCCGGCACCAGCAATTGGTCCTTTCGTTAGGAGGGATCCATCGGTAAAGATCCGGAGCAATTCTGGCTCAGGATAGTGTCTACTCAACACCTCGTAAGCCAGGAATCTCAAAATAGTAGGATCCATATTACACACACACACACACACACACACATATATATATATATATATATATATATACATATATATATATATATATATATATATATATATATATATATATATATATATATATATATATATATATATATATATATATATATATATATATATATATATATATATATATATATATATATATATATATATATATATATATATATATATTAGAGTCACTTGAATATGTAATCAAAATGTTAAGTGTTTCAAAAATAAAATAAAAAGTCATCATATAAAAATAATATATGACAAGAAAAGTCATCAGCCGGATTCACGAAATTTTAAAAGGTATCGTACTTTAACTTTTTCAATAGGAAAATTTAGTTCCATATGAAATAAAGCGCTTGCAGCATCTTTAAATATAAAATTATCTTAGCATTTGTTATTACATCAATGCTCATCATTCAATGCTATAATATCAATGCTCATAGTCATAGAACACATCTGAAAGAACGAATCTAAATATTTACGCTAAATAAATAACATCAATTTTCACTGATACTCCTGCCACTTATTATATATATATATATATATATATATATATATATATATATATATATATATATATATATATATATATATATATATATATATATATATATATTATATGTATATACTAAATTAATCAACAGATAGATAGAAAAAATCCAAAACATATTGCTGACACTTAATATATACATTCCATATGGAAATAAGGATTCATAATTATTTTGTTTCCATTTAAGGCTAAACTGTCCTTTTATGATAAAGAATTTTGCAAACTACTTACGAACTTTTATTCTTGATTTATTATTTATTCAATACTAATTATATGTATCTGAAAGCTATTCTGCTGAAAACAGTTTTAGTTATATATGATGACTCTTTGTGAATACTGAGCTCTTTCTGACAAAAACTAATTTCACTTTGTAATCTTACAAGATTAAAAACTTCATTGTAAAATTTTGTATTGACAATTTAATTTAATTTTAATTTAAGTTAATGCTATTAATTCTGTTAAAATTGAGTTTTTTTTAATCACAAAATCTATAAACAAGATATTCGGGACAAAACACACAATGCTTTTTACCGATAAATATTTTTATTTGAAATTGTTCAATATTCTAACAGAAATCTATAAGAGATAGAAAGCTAAAGTAAAGTAATTGCACTAACAATATACCAATTTATTGCAATAACTTTTTATATATAAGAATTTAATAAATAAGACAATACTCCAATAGTTTAACAAAATATTAATTTATAATTTATTCACAATAAAAATTCCAAATATCAATTTCTATTAAAATATATAACGCAGATTATTTTCATTATAGTTCAGAGAATAAAATTTCTCAAAGTGAAAAATAAATTGTAATTTCTTTTTTTTAAAAAAATGCTATTTTTAATATATAACCATGTAAATTTCTCATTTTCTAAAATTCATAAATTCTAAAAATAAAGCATTTAATTTGCATACTGCATTAATACTTAAAATTTGAAGTCATGAATTTCTCTTTCTTTTATTGATACATCAACTTTAAATACACTTTTGACTTTAAATGTAAATAAAAAAGAGCTGATAAATAGTATTCTTTCTATACCTAAATTTGATAGAATTTGCAGGCATAATGTTAAATAATAATTCAACATCTATTTTTCTAAATAAACTCTTTTGATTCTATCCTGAGATTAGATTCATATCTAAATATTTTTTTATATTCTTTGAGTCACTTCCTCAAATTATTATTTTCTTCTTTGATTTTTCATTTTTTAAAAACGCCAATAGATATTTATCCTGTTTATTCCTGTATGCTAATGTTAGATAATGTTTCCTGTTTATAAGAATTATTCTAGGAATGAAAAATCAAATTTAAGAGAATTTGCTTGACTTATTTCTTCAAATTTTACTACTTTATTAGTTTATTATATATACATATATATAATAAACTAATAAAGTAGGAAATATATATATATATATATGTAAATAATAAATTTTTAGAAATAACATCATTAGTTCAAATAAAATTGTACAGCATATTTTTATTTACTTCATTTACAAGTAAATAACTAACAACTTTTTTCAACTCATTTCCAATATGAAAAATTAAACTTTAAAATAATAATTATATCATTCTGAAAATGTATAAATTAGGAAGTTAAACATTAATATCTCTAGAAGATAATAATGCTTCAAAATTAAACTCACTATTTGAACTCGCTATTTGAAGTCCACACAAATCAATAAATAAATAGTGTGCATTGCAAACTCAAGAAGTTCAACTTGCTTAAAGACATCATATAATTTAAGGTTTGTTTATATTTCCTTTTAGGAATTTAATAAAGTCATTCTAATTAGAACTTCCTCGTCGGTTTAAGAAATTGGGTTTTAGATTAGGTGCTACAACAAATAACTCCTTTTCCAAGAATTCATGTATCCATTTAGTATGCATTTATTCATGAAATGTTTACTCTATATTTAAAATAGGAGCTAATATTTATACATACACACATTTTACTGGATATTAAACTATTTTAATAAAAATGATCACATTATTAAAATTCTAATAATTGAATTCAACTAAGTTTTATGCGAAGAATTTTGTGTTTTTGTTTTGCAGTTTTCGCCTTTAATTTTTCTTGGATTATTTCTTAACTTTTTTGCAGCATATGTGCTAAATTAAATGACTATTTTGTTTAAAATATTTTTACCAAGTATGAATGCAATAACGTAATATCTCTGAGAAGGTTGCGTGTTAATTAAATACAAAATAATTGTAAATAAAGCACTTATTTTGCTTCTTGCTTTCGTAGCGCGGTTTTATGTAAGAGTACAACATTGAGACTTACTGGAAAAAAAATTGCCGAAAATGGGGTGAATACTGAATGCTTGGAGGAGGGTGGTCCGTAGCGAATTGCATACGTAACAAATATGGAACATACCTTCCAACTTTGAAATATGCATGTTTGAAAGAAAAATATAAAGTTACATCATTAATTGACATATAAATATATACAAAAATAACACCATAATTATAACATTAATAACGAATGTAAATTACAGCCCCACATTCTTTGAAGACGCGTCTGCAAATCAATGTAATATTGCTAGTTTTATGCTAACTTGAAAAAATTGTCTGGGAACATGAATGAATGCTATATATAGCAGACATTTTATGAAGTGTTTCTAGAATTTGGACACATCTGGTGTTAGAGTTTCATTCCAGTCCAGTTTTAGTTACCACAATTGCTGAATAAATATTTTTATTTTGGTAATGATCGGTCCTAAGAGTTCAAGAGAGTCATATATGTGAGCAATCTGAGGAAGCATATCCTGTTTAGTGTAATTGTAATCTGTTCTGGTGCTAACCTTAAACGTAAAGGAATCATTTAAACTATTTCAAAACATCCCTAGAGTTTTGACCATTATTTCCCTAGAGTTTTGATTATTATTATAATAGCTAAAATATAGCTATTCTTATTTCGGAGAGAGAATCCTCCACCTTTTGGAATCCTTCTTCCTTAGGAATTTTATAGTACTCATCTTTAAGCACTTCAAACCTCTATTGTAAAGAAAGTAAAATGTCGAATTGAGAATGAAGCTCAGGAATGTCCATATCATATTGCCTTTCTATGAAGAAATTATTTAATTTTCTCACTTACCTTCGATGCTTCCTTTTTCGCGATATTTAGCGGTATAATGTCTGTCACCCTAGCGATCTGAATTTATAATTTTAAATTCCCTTATAAATTAATGAAAATTGTTTATTCCATAGGATCTGGTTCACCTCCAGCTCAACGGAACAAAATGCAAGGAGGTTGCGTTAATTAAATTCAAAAGAATTGCAAATAAAACATTTATTTTGCTGCGTGGTTTCACAGCGCGATTCTGCGTAAAAGTACAACATGAGAATTAAAAGAAAAAGGTTGCCAAAAATGGCGTGATTACAGAATGCACCATGGAGGATGGATACACGTAACAATATCTATAATGATAAATTATAGCTTTTCTTATGCTGCAAATAAGGAAACAGTTTGGAAAATTGCTGGCCATTTTTAAAGCACCGATTTGCATTATTTCCAGAAAACTTCTATACAAAACTGTATGCATTGTTAAATAATCAAAATTTTAAAACACAGTAAAAATTCTATTTAATCTATTCCAATAGCTATTTATTTAATAATTGTTCTAACATGAATATTGTATTTGCTTTTAAACATTAAATTGGAGTAGAAAATATCATTCAAAGTGAAATCTGAGATCTGAAATTTGGAATTTTTCCTTTCAAAGATTACGCCGTATTAGCTTTCATTACTTTTAAAGCAATAATTTCATCAACAGCTTGAACAATAGTTCATAATATGTATAATCTATTTAGAGTTACAAGCAATTTTTTAAAGATAGATAATGACTGATTTTAAGCAACCTTAATTAGTAAATTGGAGAATTGGTTAGTTTAATTATGAAAACCACGTAGAATGTTCTCAAATCATATTGCACTTTTTAATTAAAATCTCTATAATGAACACCGAATAAAATTGTATTTTCCGAATTTGGTTTATTTAAAAATTTGAATGATTTAATTTCATTGAATGAGATATAATAATTGTGATGTAAATTAAACGTTTAAAAATATTTTAGAAATAATCATATGATTATTTATGTATCATAAATAAAATTATATGTATAAGAAAATACCTTACAAAAACTTGATTAATGAAGTCTTATAATTTGTTCGGATTCTATTTATGAGTTATGGATTGAATTTTATACGTGCCAGAAAAACCATCAATTTCACAAATTCAATGTAAATGCCTCACCGTGTATCATACGACGATTCATATGTATGATTCTCATTGATGAGTTGCTCTCTTCTGCATATAAGTTTCAACAATTCTATATATTTTGCTTAGATATGCTTAAAAACTTGGTTTATTTCTCATAGAGATTATGCTCAATATTTGCTATCACTTATTGTTTTGTCGGTGACTTGAGAAACATCCGTAAATTATACCTTACAAATTAGTACGTTTTTTTTAAAAAAATTAATAATATATTTTATCTAAAATTGAATTTCATAATGGAATCTCATTCATGCATAATAAATGGTTGCGTACACATTTCAGTTATTTTTACATCTTATTTCTAAGCATCCATGTTTAGAATTTCCATTTCTGATTTTCAGATTTTTAAACTACTTTTTTCTCAGTATTGTTGCCCATTGGCATGAATATGTAAAATAATCTATAAAAGTATACTTAGTTTTTACCAGGTGTAATGACTTAATAACATTACTTAAAAAATATTTATGAATCTTTAGAAATCCATTTTGAGGATTAAAGTATTACTTTAATCACACACACACACAAACATATATATATATATATATATATATATATATTATATATATATATATATATATATATATATATATATATATGTGTGTGGGTGGTTGATGATCCACTTAATAGCAGGCGTCACTATTTTAAGTGCCCACTTGAGAAGGGACTTGATAATGGTGTTGTTTTACCATATATGGGCGATATAATTATTTTTTCTTCCTCAACGGAAGAAGGAGTAGAACGGCTTGAAAAAGTCTGAAACCATTTGAGCGAATATGGATTAGAAATAAATTTTAGAAAATCCCATTTTTTGAAGAAGCTCATTGAATGTCATCAAAGAAGGGAAATTTTTTCCATCAACTTTGAAAACCAAAGCTGTGCTTCATTTCCCTGAGCAACGTAATTTGAAACAGGTCAATAGTTTTTTTAGGATTGACTTGTTATTTCAGGAAATTTATCACGAAATATTCCATTATTGCTTGACCATTGAGTGATCTTTTGAGAAAAGATCAAATATATAATATTGGTGAAGAGGAAAGAAACGTTTTTAATCAATTAAAGTTAATTTTAGGTCAAAAGTCTTTGTTAAGTATATACAACCCAAATTACGACACTAAACTGATTTGTGACGCTATCATAGAAGGATGCGGAGCTATTTTATAACAGAAATCCCCAAATGATAAAAATTTCCATCCTATTTATTTCATGAGTAAAAAGAAAATAGATGCCAAAAACAAGTATTCTAGTTACGAACTTGAAGCTCTTGAATTAATTGAAGCGTTAAAAAGATTCCGTGTTTACTTACCAGAAATTCCATTTAAAATTCTCACTGATTGTTCGCATTCAAAAAGACTATGCAAAAAAGAGATTTTTCAACTCGTGTTGCACGTTGGGCTTTATTGCTCCAAGAATATAATTATAGTATTGAGCATTACTACGGACAAGAATGACTCAAGTTGATGCAATAAGCAGATCCCATGTAAACATATTTTGCATCTCAAGCGATACTATCATGCCGAAATTAAAATCAGCTCACAATAATGGTAATGATATAAAAAAGATCAAAGAATTATTTAAAATATCTAATTATGAAGATTATTTTGATAGAAACGGAGGTCGTTATAAATTTTTTGATGGTAAAGAATCAGTGTTTGTGCCAAGATGTATGTGAATGGAAATTATTAGGAGTGCGTATGAATGGGTACATACTGAAATCAAATATACAGAGAAAATCATTGAGGATCATTAATTTATTCCCAAACTTAAACAGAAAGTAGAAAGTGTCATACATAATATCTGTATTCTTGTAAATCACAAAAGAGGAAATAATGAAGGCTTATTACACCCGTTTCATTACGTACCACTATACGTATACCATATTGATCATTTAGGACCTTTAGAAAGCACGCGTAAAAATTATAAGTATGTTTTAACAATTATTGACGTTTTTACTATTATTGACGTTTAACAATTATTGACGTTTAAGTTCAATTGAATTTTTCTTACGAAGACCACAACATCTGCTGAATTATTTCGAAATTAGAATCTCTAAAATCAATCTTTGGAAATTCCTACCAAATTATTTATGATAGAGTTACAGCTTTTAGCTCTGGTGAATTCGAAGATTATTGCTCTAAGGAGAATAGTAAACATCATTTAATAACTACTGGTTTGCCAAGAGCTAACGGACAAGTTGAAAGAATCAACCAAACTATCATATCAGTTCTTTCAAAGCTATCTTTAGCTAACCCAGTTTAGCGATATAAATTTACGAACGAACTACAGCAGACGATTGATTAAACATATCAACGAAGCTTAGATACCACATCTTTTGAGTTGCTTTTTGGTACGATAATGAACGTTGGAGGTGATATGATGAACGATGATGAACCTAAGCTCAAAGAAATGATTGAAAAGGAATTTCAAGCTAATTTTGAAGCTCAATGAGAAGAACTCAGAAAACATGCTAAACAACAAATTTTCAAAATCCAAGAAGAAAACAGGAAAACGTATAACTTTACAAGAAAAGAATCACAATCTTATGGAGTTGACGATTTAGTCGCTATTAAGAAAACTCAGTTTGGAATTCACTTAAAACTGAAACCAAAATATTTAGAGCCATACTGAGTTACTAAAGTTAATGGAGGCAACACCAATGAGGAAATTAAAGAAGAAAGTCATCAAAGACCTAACGGTACCACGATTTGTGCTGAATTTCCTAAAACACTGGTATAGTGTATCAAAAGATGAGGATGTTTTGCAAGTTAGAGTTAAATTAAAGTCGAATTTCCGAAGGATAGTCTGAAGTCGAACTGACTAAAATTGAAGTAAAAGATGAACTGACCCATTTCCTTATTTCAGATCTAAGAAGATAAGAAACTGAATATAATGTTTGTTACTTTTAAGAGTTCTGCTTGTTTCTTTCCCTGTTTTGCTGTTTTTCTTTTTTTTATATATTTGAAGTGTCCTCTGGAGGGGCAGCCGATTTCAGGACGTCCGAACTGTGGTGGATGAACCACTTAATATCCGACGTCACTATTTCAAGTGCCCACTTGAGAAGGGGCTCGAGAGGCGCAACAGCTTCCCCAGTGAACGGAAGGAAGAAAACCTAAAGACAGAAGGTTTTAAAAAGACATTTCTTTTTTATAGCAGCAAGACGAATGCTCTTGTTCCCCATAACTTTAAACTTAAACTTTAAATTTCATTCTATTAAGACGATTAATTATCCCATATTTGTATATATTTGTATTTGTAAATATATGTTAATTAAGTATTAGGCCCCATGTGTGGTTGCTAGTTCACCATCGGGCGCCTCCCCAGGTGGCGGATAGGTGAATACTTCCCAGATATGGGTGGTACCGAGGAAATGAAATACTCGGGGTGGACCAAAACTAGCATGCAGCGTCTGCCTCAGAGTCAGCGGCTACTACAGCGTCTTTATTTAAAAATTGTTAATTAATTAAATTACGCATTGACCACTCCCCGTCCCACACACACTCACACAAATATATATATATATATATATATGCTGCACTGCATAAAATTATTTATGCAGTGCAATTCATTGAAATAATTTCCTTTAACAGAATTTTATTAGATAAATAAAGCAGTTTTCCTTTCAATGAAATGCAATATTTTTTAGGATGTTTTGTGATGTTTTTGAGATGTTTGGCGCATTACTTGTTTCCTTCAAATACCTTTTTATCTTATACTAATTAACGATATATTGCATGTACATTACATTCAACAATACTCTCTCTTCTTAACTATTGTCAATTATTTAAACTATTTCGTAAGTCATTTATAAATACTTGTTATTAACGAGTCATATATATAAGAATAATATTTATTTCTGACGTTATAGCTTTACATTGGTACAAATACCATTTATTGCGAATATAATTATGATGATTTTCTAATGAAAAAAAAATCCTTTATTTATTTAAAAAGTTTGGATATTTTATGTCAGACTACTCATTTCTTATTTGTTAAGAAGACAAAAATAATGAAGTATTCACTTCAATTTAAATAACAAGCAATCATTAAAAATTGAAAAGAGAAACATGTGGTTTAAATATATATTTGAAAATAAAAACTGGCAGAAAGTAACTAAAATAAAATATTAATCATATGAAAGGTATTAATAAATAAATGTAAATTAATATCCAAGATATCACTTAAAAATTAAAAAAAATTAAATAAAGTACTTTAATGTTTAATAAATATAGATTTAGAGTATGCCAACTGCATGATTTTTAACAATAAACTAGAAGCATATTAAAAGATTGAGTAATTGTAGAAAGAGGTAAACTGATAGTAAAATAAAATGAAGGTATTGGTCATAATGGGAAAGTAATGAATTAAATTATTTTTAATATCATCAAACAATTACAAATAATTGTGCATATGAATTTATAAAACTTCACACTCATGTGCGATTGTTCTTAACTTTTCGACAATGATCCACTTCTTTAATGTGCTTATTCTTCTCTTGTTCTTTATTAAAATACTTTATTTAACAAAAGATATATTGCATAGATCAGTAGGAATTTATTTTCTTTGTTTTTCCAAAAACATGTGGTTCATAACTAATTGAAACAAAAACTGCTAAATCCAATTTATTTACAGGGATTACGAATTAATTAGCTGCAGAACAGAGGTAGGAATAAATATAATAATATTAAATTATTAAATATAATAAATATCACAATGATCTGACATTTACAATGTTGATGATTAAAATGTTAAAAAGTCATTTTTATAATAATTGTATAATTTAAATGATTAACCACTGCTTAAAATCCAAAAAAATACCTTCAGAAAAAAAATTGAAGTTTTTGTTGTTTGATAACGGTATTGAAAGCAAATTATCTTGTTTAAGATTAAAATGTTTTTTTAAATAATCAAATATATTTAAAATTAGGCATTATGGGGAAAATGAGGATAATTTTTGGTCCTTGATTTTTCCATAACTTTGATATTTAAGTAAGTAATGTGTTTGAAAAAAATTCATTTGTTTTGCCTACACATACAAAAAATTCTACCTATAATCATTATTATAAAATTATGTATTAAATATAATTTTTTTCTTTAATGATATGACAACCTTCAAAATATTTAATTAAACGAAACTTTGGGTTAAACTAAATAAAACAAAAATTGCTTATAGTTTTTTTTTTTTTTAATTTTTTTTACATTATATTTATTTTCTTAATAAGTATCTTTTTATGTAAAATCTTCAAGACAATTTTAAAATTTTAATAAATTTGAAGTTTAAATATTTGGGTAAAAATGTTATAATTGCCATATCTTTAAAAGTACAAACTAAACCTGATATATATATATTTTTTTTTTTGCACGTGAAGTAAATTGTTCAAATTTCACATGCAGCATTTAAGAGAATGCTCATTGAATTTCGTATTACATGGATTAAGAATTGCAAATATTTTAGTCATTGCTATAGACTACATTATTTAGTTAAAATATATTCTAGATTGTCATCGATTCATAGACTCAACTTCAAATTTGCATACATTCAGATATTCATAAATTCAACTTCAGAACTGCAAATTATGTAATAAGAATAGCAAAAGCACTCAGAATTTATATTAAAATACTTCGTAAAGTTATTATGGATAATTGATTTTGGTAATAATAAAGTAAAACTGGATATTACATAAAATCAATATATTATGCAAATAAAAGTTCCGAACACATACATAATTTATACAAATATTAATTTAAATATTAAGTAAAATCATTTTAGTTAAAAAAATTTTTACTTACCGATGTTTTTCAATCCATAATATTAATAAACTATGTATTTATGCTTCCAAAGTATTAAAAGGACGTGAATTTAGTTTCAATAATCACAAATTAACTAAAATTAAAACTAAAAACATTAAAAAACAGAAAAATCCGAAAAAAATGGCATTTACTCATAAAATGCATGTTTCATAATAAAACGACGTCATCTTATATGTAGTAATTATTCAAACTCAACAACGTGGAGCTGAACAAAGTATGTGTTGAAATTCATGATTTAGATAGATGTAGAATTATATAAATATATTTTACACTTGAAGAGTTTATATATATATATATATATATATATATATATTTATATATATATATATATATATATATATATATATAAATCAGTTCAGATATTTATAGGTATAAGACACTTTGATATTGCAGAAAATAAGATAAAAATAATGTAGAATTTACTCAAAAGTTACATAAAAAAATGAGAAAATTGCATTAATAAAAATCTATAATAGTAGAATGAAATTTAATGTTAGGTAAAAATATGATTGTATGTTTAATTTTAAACTCTTAAAACAAACAGAAAAATTAAATAAATGTGAATATATTTATTATTCGCATTTTGTATAATAATTTTCCTTGGAAAATGTTATTCCCCAAAACCTTTCTTATGAATTTTGAAATATTTTGTTGCATAACAGGAACTGAATTACATTAATAATATAGGATTTTTTTTTTTTAAATTTATTCCAACATTTTATTATGAGACACAGATATTTCTTTCAAATTTAGGGTGCAGAGCTTTGTATTTCATCAGTAATTATTTTTGGAGACTTCACTTCGTTTACGCCGACAGCATAAATATTTTTTATAAAGAATTAAAATGACTATTGATAACTTAGCTAGATATTTTCAGCTTTTATTAATAGATGATTACAAGCATATATAGAAATTTTATTTTAATAAGCAGTTAATTAATAAGCAATTTCACAAACATTACGATTTCTCTTTCATACGATTTCTCTTCAAGATTCACATATATATTTCTGGCAACATGAGACTCATCACTCCTACATTGATAAAGCGAAAGATTTCAGGGATCTGTATTTACAAATGTATTATTTCTAT
>CM057822.1:59039070-59076818 GCA_030067965.1 Latrodectus elegans
CTTTCAGAACGGAGTGTGTTGCCAAACAGGATAGTTTTCAAATTGAACATTTTAAGATATATTTTATTTCAGAAATCTCGAGAGCATTTTCCGAAGTGTCTATTGCCCAAATATTTTTCCGTTTTGACAAGTGAAACGGCATCCAGAGTCCCTTGAGTAGGGAAAGCTTAATTTCGCTAACCCTATGTATATATATATATGTATATATATATATATATATATATATATATATATATATATATATATATATATATATATATATATATATATATATGTTATATATATATATATATATATATATATATATATATATATATATATATGTATATGTGTGTGTGTGTGTGTGTGTGTGTGTTATAATAAATGCAACATTTTGATGCCCGAATCTTCACAATCCAATAAATTGTAATGTGATTCTACACCTATTTTAAAAATTACTATCTACTTAAGTATAGAAGATATTACTGTGTGTAAAAATATTTGCGGCTTAGATCACTTTCCTTTTACACGCAATTTATAACACTTTTTTTTAAAAAAATGATATTTTTTTATATGTAAAAAAAGTTATTTTTGCCCCCTTTCACAGAATGTAATTTCATATTTTTCAATAAATAGTTTGTCAAAATGCATTAGGAAGGGATCGAAAATTGTTTCGACTTCAATTTTTAAAAATAACGTTAATAAAGGCAGTTTTCAAGTATTCTATACCGCATTCGATTTGTTTTTATCCAAGTGGTACATTAGCTGTGATTTCGTAATGAACAACAAATTTCTCAGATTCTGCTAATTAAACTAATTACTTGCGCCTAGCTGTTTTGTGCTAAAAAATAAAAAAAATTAAATCATAAATTTCATGTTGCATATTTAAGCTGATATATTCATCAGCAATATTTTTTTTAAATTCTTTACATTATTTATTTTTTTATTTTTCAGTCGGTTTTGCAAAAAATGCATCTCATTTATTTTCTTAATGAATGAATACTTTCAAACGAAATGTAACTCTGAAATCAATGTACATGTTTCCGAAACTAAACAATTATGCATTAAATCAGATATTAATTTTATTTTCATTAGATGTAAAAAAATTTAATGAAAAAAGTGTAGCAGATAAGTTATAATAACCATTAAATTAAATTACATTTGCGTAAATTACAAACCAGTTTTAAGTAGGCAGCAATATTTCCATAAGCCGATTTATGCCAAAAACAGTGTTTAAATTAGTTTAAAAAATGAGGGTTTAATGATGACAATTTCATGTGATTTAGTATTAGGATATTATTTACAGAAAAGTTAGGAATATTTAAAATTAACGAACAAACATTTTGTGATCGATTTGAAATGAATAGTGAATATTGATAATTGTAATAAGCTTGTATTTTTATGAATTATATGACTTCTCGTTAAAGAAAACATATACTTTTAGAATTGTAAAGTTTTTTTGGAATTGTTCTTTGTTACAAAATTGCTTTGCTTAATCAAAATGTATTCCAAAGGTGGAAGAAATGGGCCTTATTTTTGATTTTAAACAAACACGTATTCCAATAGCTTCATTGGAAATGATATAAATTGCGATGAAAAATTTAATTAAATTTATAATAAAATTATATATATATATATATATATATATATATATATATATATATATATATATATATATATATATATATATATATATATATATATATATATATATATATATATATAGAATGTAATTTCATAATTAAGGAAATTTAAACTGAATGCTTTTTTGAATTTAAATGAATGCTTAATGTTTTGTATTAATTTATAGCATAATTATTAAAGAAAGAGAAAACAACGTATAGTGATATGAATTTAAATGAAAATATTAAAATTATACATAATAATAACATTTTATTAAAGTGATTAAAGATATTGGACATAAAACAACCCAAATGATTTAAAAAAGCAACGCTCAATTAATATTACATTATTGTTTTTCCAATACCAGAAATTTTAAACCAAAATAGTAATATACTGAGGAAATCCTCGCTTTTACAGTTTTTATTATAACTTCAATGAACTTACTTCCATGAAGAAATTTTTTTCGGCTTATAAATATTTACATCAATATTATTTTTAGTATAAATTGAATTTTCTTACATTAACCATTTTGTTAATTCGTTTCTAGGCAGTGCATATATATTAATAAAAATTAATTTGAAAGTATAATATTTAATCAGATTTTAAGTCTGGAAACTCAATGGCATCTTAATTCTACTTTGTAACTCTTAATTAATTTCCTTAATTTTAGCTTAAAAATAGGCAATGAAGAAATTCAATTTCTTGCAGTTTAAAATAAAATTAATTTTAATTCAAAATAATTAATGTTATACATTTTTCAAATAAATTTTAAAAAATTCATAAATGAACAATCCATACTCATATATGTGTTTTGTTTGTAATTGTATCCTAGGCATTCATTAGAAATATATCCATTGGGATAAGTGCTCAGAAAAACATTTTGAATCAATAAATCTTTCTTACCTGAGCATGTTACTAAATTTGAGCGTAGTATGGCTTGTCATTGTTCTATTATAAGATGCCCTCTAGAATCAAATGAAAAAAATATATAGATATAAAAATACCTAGTGATTATCATGTGACATGTTTCTTTGACTAATATACTGATAATACTACTGTTAAAAATTAATTTCTGGTGCTCATATTCTGAATATAGAATCATTTGTCGTACATTATATCACATAATGGTTAAGATTAGATGTGCACATTATGAGATGACATTTAGATGTATTACTTAAACAAACACCGTTGAGTCTAAAACAACTGTGTCATAATAGTAGTAAATATACGTGGTGCAATATCGTTGAAAATTTTATTTAAGAAAATTTTTATTTAAGATCAGGTGTGCAAATCATGAGATGACATTTAGATGTATTACTTAAACAAACATCGTTGAGTCTAAGACAACTGTGTCATAATAGTAGTAAATATACGTGGTGCAATATCGTTGAAAATTTTATTTAAGAACTTTTGCTTTTAAACAAACAACCAAGAGTTAAAATTTGAATTTAAATATGCATTAAAATTAAAATGAAATAACTTTCTTCAGATGTTGTAATAAATGTAGTTTGCTTCAAAATATGTCACAGATCTTTATTCTAAAATTTTCTTTTATGTAACAAACTCTAAGTCGTATTCTTCTTTCATTATTTCTTTCATTTTATGTATAAGATAAACACAATACTTTCTGAAATAAAGGCACATTTCTTCAGAAGATTTTTAATCGCATATGGATAGTATTCTCTGTCTTCCCAAAATCTAATAACACTTTTTTTCCACGCAGTGAGAATGAGTTTGGTATTCACGTATTAAATGAACCATTACATAACTCAATATGCTATATTGTTTAGAGAACTTATTTTATTGGATGAGGATTTCAAAAATATGTTATTTCTTTGTATTTTGTATTCAAAACTCTTAGCAAAAATTAAAAACTTTTTGCAAGAATAATAACCTGTTATTTTATTTACACCCCAATATTTATTATCTGAATTTCAAGCTTCGAGCTGAGTATTTAAAGTTTTAATCCTTGTTTAAACTAAAAAATCACTGTATTTTAATGCTTATTAGAATATCTAAAAGATGGTGTCATTCAATATCTTTCGAATAAAATAACACCTATGGATGTGACACACCGATTCTAAGTCATATGTTTCTAGGTTCAAAATATTGCAATGTCGTGGTTGCTTCAGAAGGACAACGGTACACTTACTGTGAACTCCAATATAGGAAAGTTGAAATGGATTCTGCCTTCAGTGGCGGCAAAAGTGAACTAATTATTGTAATTGTAGGTAAGAAAAAATATTTACAATGCAGTTTCATTTCAGCTCGAGGATGTAATCGTATCTCTGTTGTTCAGTTTGAAATAAAAATAAAAATACCTTTTTGGCTTGAAAAATTCCACAATTATTTGTATTACACTGCAAATCACAGACCATTTACTTGACTTGAAGTTCCAGTTATAGAATATTTATTCACTTAGTTGACAATTTAATACAAAATTTGATTACATCTGACTTTAATTGATTTCTGAAGAAATAAATAAGACTTGTATTTATCACTAATATATTTTTTAAAAATTCAATTGTGCTTTAAGTATTACAAATTTTACCTTTTGTGGCTAAATTATTAATATATGATGTAACAACTAGATTTTTGGTTTACTTATTTGTATTAATCTCTCTCTGTATCCAATATAACTTAATATAATAGTTCTCCTAATATTATTAATTTATTATTTGCAATAAAAATAACCACTCCTTTCCCTCTGTTGGACTTATCATCTAATATTCTGCTTGCATCTATTTATAGAGTGACACGTGCAAGGACTACCTAAGCAAGCACATTTAGTCTCTTGAGAAACTAATTATTTATTTGTTTCTTTCATATCATCGTTATTAATGATATGAAAAATTATCAACTATGTTTATTTTCACTAATTCCCCCCGTATTATATTTACAACTATATAAATATTAATAACCAGTTTTCAATCATTGTTTCATTTATGAATTGCATTTTAAGATCTTATTGAGTAATATTCTTATGACATTTTATTAATTTACACACCTTATTGAGAAATAAAATATTTTTTCTAATGGTAAATTTGATTTATCTATTCAAGTATTTTTGATATATTTTATTGATATATTACATAAATAAATTTAATAAAAAAGTGCTTCAACTTTTTATATATTATATATAAAATGTGTTTCAGAGTTTATAATTTATCGAATTTTCTCTTATATGTATATATTTCAAACTCCTAAGGGAAATTAAACAGTCGTTTTCCTGAAGGGTTTTTGTTATAAATTATTTTATCAAGATATTATGGGTTTATTAAAAAAATTAAATAATTTATATAGCTTAGTTCTATTTTCATGCTTCATATTGTGGTAATTTATATAGATACAGAAGTTTTAATACAATTTTAGAATTTTTAACTTTATGAATTTATTGGTAAATACATAAATTTTATTGACTACGCAGTGGAAATTTATAATAAATGTTAAAAATTTATTTTCCCAGATAAGTTGAAAATTGGGATTAGAAAGGTATATTAGTTGGTATTCAATATGCAATTAAAGAAAATATAGTGGTTTTTTTCTAGTACTGTACAAAATTACAAATTCTACTTCAATAAACTTTCATAAATCATATATATATATATATATATATATATATATATATATATATATATATATATATATATATATATATATATATATATATATATATATATATATATATATATATATATATATATATATATATATATATATATATATATATATATATATATATATATATATATATATATATATATATATTTATAGATAGATAGATAGATAGATAAGAGACTTTTCAAACATAACTAGACTTCATAATTTGCTTACCTACAATGTTAAGTCATGTTTGAATTCTAATATTTTAGGACAATATCTTTGTATCACATAAAATAGTAATCTTGAATTTGTAATTAGAAAACATTTCACAAAATTTCGCATTCAATTAACTATTAATCAGGATCCTAAAACATAATTACTATGCATCATTACAAATTATCTTTTTCTCTCAATGCTGATTATTGTTAAATACGGTACCATGTTTGTAAACTGAAACTATTAGCATTTTAGTACATGATATCTTTAACATATTAAGCTTTATTTTCTTTCTTATATAATTGAATGATATGAAATTATTGTAACTTTAATAAGAATTAATATTTCTTGAGACACTGTTTTTTATTTTTATATATTTATTTTTTTATGACAATTTTTGGTTAAAATTCTTAATAAACGTAGTGTTCCTGTTAAGTAGTTATGAAAATAAATTAATGAAAATAATTGTATACCTCCTTACCACTACATATATATATATATATATATATATATATATATATATATATATATATATATATATATATATATATATATATATATATATATATATATATATATATATATATATATATATATATATATATATATATATATATATATATATATATATATATATATATATATATATATATATATATATATATATATATATATATATATATATATATATATATATATATATATATATATATATATATATATATATATATATATATATATATATATATATATATATATATATAAATATATATATATATTTAATGTATTTATATATATATTAAAGTTGCTGTAAACATCAATGTCTCATATTTTAGAATAAGAACAAACTTTAATATATTATTTGCCTTACAGAAATGAATATCCACTATTTTTATAAAATATTCAACAGTAGTAAATTATATTTAATTATCTTAAAAATTTAATAATATACACTTTAGCTTAAAAAAGTTAAATTATTTACATATGTTTACGCATTTTAATTAACTTTAATTACATTTCTAATAGAAATATCCCATTCTTTATTAGATTTTAGGAATTTACAATTTACATTATTATTTCTGACATTATTTTTCGCTTTTCACAAGAAAAAAAATTCAAACATAATTTTGTTACTTGTATGAAAAACATATAATATACAGAAATTTCTTAATCTATATTTTTTGAACATCAAAACAAAGTAATTATATAATACGCACGCCTTTAAAATATATTAAACCAAATGACTACATTCCATGAAAGAAATTAATTTAAATTTGCTTAGAGTTAAAACCTTGCATCCAAAGTCCTGAATCTACATAACAAAGGAGTTCTTTTAGAAATTTAGTCATGATTACAGTGACTCTTTACAATTGGAGATAATAGAGTGATTATGGAATATATTGTTAACAATTGATTAAACACGTTTTATTTTGTGTTTCCTTTCTCTTAAAATTCACGCTACTAGAACAGTTGACATTGATAAATTGTTACCTTTACAAATGATCTCGGTGATTTAAGTGCAAAATTTCTTTATCTATCTGCTTAGAAATATAAATTTTAGGAAATGTATTTTAAACAAAAGAAGACTTCCTTTGAAAATTTTAGTATCTCTATCCAATTGTCGGTGAATGAAGAAAATAATTTTACACACAATGAATTAAATTTAAAATAATTGCTTAAATTAAATTAATTACCCTTTTAAACTATCATTTCCTTAAGGAATGCAAAAAAGAGATAGATAATATGAGAAAAATAATGTATTCAAATAATTTTAACTTTTAAAAAGGTCTCTGTTTAAGTTTTATAAAATAAAATAAATTTGAGCTAATTGTAAATCCACATGCAATTTCACATTTGTGTTTACTTAAAATTGATATTAAATCAACAATTGGCATTATCAGTAAAAGAATTGTTTTAATGTACACAATTCACGCAATATACAATTTATAGTATAAATTTTACAATTTTTTAAATACAATTTATATGAAAAATTTATTTTTATTTTAAAATATAATACAATCAAATATTTAAATGTCATGTTATCCAGTCATGTTTTAGAAAATATTGAAACAAAATTTCGTTAACAAGATAAGGCATGCATTTAGATTAGATCAACTTACATTTATTTCCATAAAAAAATGTTTCAAATTGATTTTATTAATAAATGAAAACATATTACATAATTCTCAGAAAAGGGATTAATGATTAAACTAAAATTACCTATTTGTTCTATAACATAATTTTTCAGAAAATTTAAATTTACTAAAACTTTCTTTATTCGTTTTGGGTATCTTTTATAATTTACGAATTTGGCATTATTTTAATCTACAAAAAAATGTATCGTTCAAGTTTGCTCAATGTTAAAACTTTTCTATGTTTCTCATCCTATTGATATTAGAAATAGCGTAAGTCTCCACGAGGTTAATACTAAATCTGCGACTGGTTTGTTTGTTTATTTGTATCTCTGTATATTTTTATGAGAGTTTTAGAAGATGAATAAAGAGTTTTGAGACTGTTTTAGTGGAATCCAGGCGGCTTCTTACATAAAAAAATTACTCATTTCCTAACTGTTCTTGATAAAAAAGATGTTGACCTGTTTTATTGTCGAAACTAATTTTGCTGTAGAACTCATAAAACAAAACAATTTCAATGGATATTCCTAGCATATTTATATATAAATCAGGACGGGAGAGAGTCGCAAGAGGTTATCTTGTTAGAGTAAAGAAAACTCTTGTTACTTTCTTCTCTATTATTAGTGACTTAAACTCTGCCAGTGACACTTAGATGGTTTGCACTGAAGTTTGGAAAGATAATGTCCATTATAAAATTTTCATGCGCTACAGATTACATAGTAACGCAAAATTAAATTATGACTGTCTCTTTTTCCCGAAAAACTGTGATAATGAGGGATTTTAATGCCCATAGAACCAGATGGTACTATGCTGACTACAATAGTGCAGATAGAGTAATAGAAGATCTTCTCAACTTGACCTCTTTAAATCTTCCAATCATCCATCCAATGTTCCTACCTACCTTCATTACAAGGGTATCTCTAGAAATCCTGATCTTTCTACAGTTTTTTGCGATCTTGTTCCTAATACGATACGAACCGAAATTTATTACACCATTTCTAGACACAGGGTTATTATTCTTACTATTAAGGAAATTACTCGTCTAAAAAGAAATGCTAAGAATAACAGACCGCAAAGCAGATGGAACTTTAAAAAAGCAAACTGAAATGCATTCACTGCAGACCAAGAACATAATTTTACAAATAATAATTTCCAAATTGGGAGCATTGATTCATCGTTTAAGAGGCTCTGTGAGACAATCCACAAAGCTACTAAAAAGTGGATTCCTAGAGGAAAGTATCGAAATTATAAATCTTTTTGGTCTCCACACCTCCAGGCTCTAATAATAGAATGTATTAAGAAGGTAGTGTCAAATGGTAGTTTTGTTCTTTTAATGCTGTTCAACAGAAACTGGAACTCTATTGTGCCACGTTTTGGAAGAGAGCTATTATTGATACGATTCATAAGCAGAGAAAAGACGTCTGTAGAATTCGATTGATATAGACCGATTGCTCTTACAAGTATTTCGGCAAAAATATAGAGTGAACGATTGCCGCAAGCTATGCCTTGTTTCTCGATCAGCATGGCCTTATTTTCAACTCCCAGGCGAGTTTTAGACGTTTACACTGCTCAACAGGTGGTATACCTTATTCAAAACATTAAAGATGATCTGAACTGCCGAAAATCGGCTTTAGTGGCTTTTATTGAGTTTTCCTCTGCATATTATTAAGCCCGTTATCCTTAGTTGATTTGTAAACCCATGAGAAGTAGAGACAATTTGTTGCACTGGCTTCGTGATTTCCTCTGTCATACATATATATATATACATGTATATATATATATATGTATATATATATATATATATATATATATATATATATATATATATATATATATATATATATATATATATATATATATATATATATATATATATATATATATATATATATATATAACAATGATTTCATCAATTCATTGGAAAAAATCTCGGTATTAAATTGTATTAAATTGCTGCATTTGCTGATGACTTGGGAATGTGGGTAAACGAGCCCAGTAACACTCAGAACACGCTCACCGCTACACTTAATAAGGATCAAGTTTGCTTTCGGAGCTCAGACAATGTCATGTCTGTCAACGCCTGCCTGGAGATTTTCTCCTTAAATAGGCGTTTTTTAACACCCAATCCTAAACTTCAGGCCACGGTAATTCAAAGAACAGAAATTACGGAGTATCTGAAATGCATTCTTGTTTCAAATTTGAAATGCAATGGACATATTGAATACGTGTGTGGAAAAGTTTTTTTTTCTAAACTCACTGTTTAAAAAAATGACTAGTTGCAAATGGGGATGCAGCCGAGACAATTTCAATACCACCTTAAAGCTCAACGCATAGCCAAATTTCAGTTATTGTAATGAAATTCTGGTCATTCAGTAACTTGAAACTATACAAAACAAAGCCTTTCGTATTATTACTTGATCTGTAAGAACCACCCCTATTTTAGCAATGCATTTTTTAATCCAAAAATTTCCAGTGAGGAACATAATGGAAAGAGATACTATTCTTCATTATGAAATTCTGATGCGATTGTCCAACAATACTCTTTGGATGAATTACATGACTAGCCGAGCGAGAAATTTTAAAAATCAAAAATATTTTACCCAATATGCTCATTCTGCAGTCATTGACCGGTATGCTCCCTTCAATCCTCAACTTCACTGTAGAACGGCTTGCCCTTTAAGCTATGGGGAGGTCTCGATGCATTTGAAGCTGAATATGTAGGTTAACGAAAATCACATGAACGATCAACAGGTTCGTGTCATTGCGTTCTCTACTATTGATAACAAATACCCAAGAGATACACAGAGGAAGCAATGATCAAAGATGAAGACGGAACAGGCGCCGGTGTGTGTTATGAACATTTCTCATGCTATGCACTAACAGTGGCCCATTCTACCCATTATGATAGCGGAATCGAGGTGATTTATGTCACATTAAAACAACTAACTCGCCACTCGTCATTATGCAGAGCGGTTATTTTGTCAGACTTCTAGTCTGCTCTTCAATATCTTGCAAACATGCATTATACTGATAATACCCATTTATTTGAGTGAAGAGAACTATCAAAATCAATCTCTGTTCTCGTCAATTGAGTCCCAGCTCACTGCGGGATTCCTAGTAACGAGACTGCCGATTTTTTGGACAAAAATGATGCAAGAGTCTTCCAGAGATCTTTGAAAATCCTCTCTTTTCATTCAGTGAACTCCTTATAAAAGCAAAATAAGCCTCCAAGATAAAGCAGCAAGCATTGCCTGAGTCTGATGGTAAGACATCGGCCTCGCTCTTTAAGGATACACAACACTTCCCTGATTTTCTTAGAAGCTCAGCTCCTCCACGTGACTACGGGCCACGACTGATTTGCCCGTATGTTTGCATAAGTTTGGACTTTCTGACTCTCCATATGTATTATGTGCAGACAACATCAAATTTTTGATGATACTCATCTCGATCCATGGAAAGCACTTGTTCTTTTTATCTGTAGAGTTCAGAAATATTGGAAGGCTAGAGAAATAATGGCGTTACAATCAAATTTCTGTGTATTTGTAATAAATAAATAAATATTAGAAAAATATTTTTACAGGTTAAGCATTCTTAAACCATTCTAAGTATTCTGAAGCCATTTATTAATTCTTATAAAGAGTGCTATTATAACTGAATCTTAATATTGCATTATAAAATAACTGAACACATCTCTATTATTTAGGTAAAAAATCCTCCCATTAATTATTTTAATGGATGGATGCTTAAAATATTCAAGGCTTCTAAAATCAAAATACATGTAATTTTCTCAATATGTAAAGTTATCAAATTAAATAAAATGTTATAAAATTTTATCAAATCCATTTTAACAGTAAATAACATGCTTTTATATTTTAATAACACATATGAATTACAATAAAGTAGTATTATTGTAAAGGACTGGCGATTTGAAAGTCATTTAACTAAGTACTATATTTGGAAACTTTGTCTTAAAATTTTGAAGAAAAATAGGAAAAGCCGAATATATTGCACAATTTAATTATATATCAGTTATTGCATAAATAATGTGCATCTCATTTAATAGCATAATGCGAAAAAAAAACATTTTCGTCTATTTTTCTTTTGAACGCCTTTTGGAAAATGCCTATTTATTTATATATTTCTGCACATAATGATTTTGGTGCCAAAGTTTTTCTTCATAAATTACCAATCATATTGCATTTGATTTACGTTTTTTGTTTTAAATAAAACCATTTTAATAATAAAAAATATAAACGTATTGAATAAATTGTTGTCAAGCAACTTTATTTTATTTTTATTCCCAATTGAAGCATAAATATATAGCAGTCTTAATATAAATTAAGAAGAATATTATCATGTCCCATAGAGTAATATAAAAGAAATTATTTTGACTTTATGGTACTTTACCTTAATACTATGTTTAAATCAAAATTGCATTTTCCAGACAATAATAAATAATTGCGCCCTTTTTTCAATGAAATTCAGAACATGTTTTCATCTTGAGAAATATTTTCTCTTGATTCATCTTGAGTAAATTTTTCAAAAATATATTATCATGCTCCTCTTGATTCAAGGATTCTTTTGTGAAAAAATTGGACACTCTAGGTGTTTTTTAATCAAATTATTTTACCCAGCAAAATATAACATTATAATTTGTCAATCTGTGTTCCATTGCTACACAAGATAGAAATTTGCCTCGTAAAATGTATTATAACAGTTTTTAAATTAATGAGCAAAAATATTTTAGACTACTTTTCATTTGAAAATTTACTTTTTAAAAATTTTTATTATATGATTCTAAGTAACATTCAGGCTCTCAGTTATTCATATAAAAAAACAAGACTTTATAATTTATTAACCATTAAATTTCCACTGATTTTTTAATTACATTGTTCATATTTTCGCAAAATTGTTCGTAAATTTTTTGCAATCATACAAATATTTTAAATTTATTTACAGATTTATCAAATTATCTCGTTTAAATAGATATAATGATATTTAGTATATATTTAGGACTATCAAATGCACAAAATTTAGAGTAAGGAAAATTGTTGCTTTCGAAAAATATTGATAAATTATTTAAAATATTTTATGAATGTCTTTTAAAATTTTGATTGATATTGGCAACATAACCATTGGCAGCTGTGAATTAACACAGTGTATCATGTGCTTATTAACCAACATTATTGCTAATTTTTCAAACAAATGAAAACAATTTTAATCAGATAAGTGTGCCCATATTTAAGTGCTTAAGTAATTTGAAAAACTATATTTAAAACTCTGTGCATACATAAACATCTTATTGATTTTGTCATATAAAAGATTGAAAGGATATATTTTGCTTTGAATAAATACTGACATCCAATAATGCAAATCTAAAACTCTATATTTCAGAATACTAAATTCTACCTAAATTGAAAATAGCATACTCTTAAGAAAATATATATTTTTTATCCAAGTTTTATTTCTCTGAAGAATTGAAGCTATATTTATTTATTTCAGCTCAATAAAAGTTGTTGCTTTCCGTGAAAATATTTGCACGAATTACTTGCTTTTTATTGGAAAACGAAATCTCAACCAAAAATTTTTGCATTCAGTATTATCCTGATTTTGAATACTCTGAGCTGTTGTGATCTCTTGTGTATTAGTAAATAGATAAGTAAAGAATTTATATTTTTATTATTTGATTCCATGAAAAAAAATTCAATCTTATGTTAAAACAAAATTGCTGACGCATAAGATTGTAATTTCTATTTCTTTGAGGAACTGAAATCTAAGACTTTCAGAATAAAAATATTTTAAATATATTTATATGTAAAACTATGATCAAAATTTAGTCTCAATAATAAAAGGAAGAAGTAGAAATAATATTAACGAAAAATAATTTTAAGTTAATATTATTTCTATTTATTCCTTTTTTTTATACAATATTTTAATTTATACTCTTTCCATTAAACTGCAAAATTAACGGAATTATTAACAATAATTTAAATTTTCATTTGCCAATTTTACTGGATAATATTAATCATTAATATATTTCTTTATGTTATTAGTGGCACTTGAAAGGATTTACAAGAACGTGTTACTTGAAAGGATTTGGTTAAACCAAGCTCGCAAGTCCACGGCTTTGTATCACTAAGCCAAAAGGGTGCGTATTTTATTTAACCACTACGAAGTAGAAAGTACGTCTTTGCTCTAAGACTCTTCCGATAGATGGCACCACCAGAGAATGTATTTCCTCTATTTTGAGTTTGATCTGGAGGGGAAGAAACTTTTTCCAGACTATTACACTCGTAATAACTACTCAATAACTAACCACAGGACTTTGAATTTAACAGATTTAACGAGCATGTATATCGTATGTACTTGATGGGTTTTGGGAAAAATTGGGTTCAGAACACAGTCTTTCCCAACGGAAGACCGATGCTATGCATATTTTTTTATTTAAAATTGTTACACTAATAGTATTTTATATAAAGTTTTATGCAGTGAAATATGAGGAGTAAAAATATTATATAGTAATAAAAACATACTTGAATGTAGGATATATTGTTTGACTTTAACTTCGGTATAGAAACTGAGGAAACGTAAACAAGCTTCAAAACAAAAATTGATATTGTAAGGAAACCTGACAAAAATTACCCAATATGTATTTTTTCTTAGAAATAATAATTATTTTTTGTATGTTTTCCATTTAGTTTATGATATACTATTTAATTGAATGAAATGTTTTCGTAGTTCATTTGTTTCATTGTTCAAAAAAATGTCTCAGCGTGAGAATCAATGATTATAGTTTCCTTAACTTATATATACTATGTACTTTAAACCTAATCTTTTAAATTTACATTAGATTTGAAGAGTTTACTTTATATCCCTAATAGACTTACTTCTAAGATATTTATGTTTGATAATGAATTTAATTACTGCTATAAAGTAATTATTCTTTATAGTTGAATAATATTGTAAATTTAAACGGCTACTAAAAAAATTTATGGCATGTGTTTAGTAAACTCATATTTTATAATTTTAAATATTCATTTAATTTTAATTAATAAAATTATAATTAGCGCAAGAAAATATTTCCTCATCTACAAAGAAAGTTAAATTATTTATTCTTTTAATTTAAGATTTTTTCTGATATTTCATTGATGAATATTATATATATATATATATATATATATATATATATATATATATATATATATATATATATATATATATATATATATATATATATATATATATATATATATATATATATATATATATATATAATAATATATAATATATATATATATAAATCAGACAAACAGAGGAAAAATATATATATATATAGTGTTTATATATATATGTAGCAGTTAAAGAAAATCAAAAATGAAGTATAATTACTTGCTTTTAATTTATAATTATAATAGATAAATATATTTTCATACCTTTGTGACACTATTATCTTAAATTTTGATTTAGGTAATCAAAAACTTTAAAAAATAATTTTTAAATTTTTTAATAATATGTTAATTTTAAAGCAATTCATTTTTTACTAAAATTCTGAAATCAATTTTCATGTATTATTCTTTCCTTCACAATTATAAATTTTAAAACCTTCGAAAGAAATTAAGCTAATATTTTACGTAAAGCTCTCTATGAATCTGATAACAAACTTTTGAAGAGTGTCATGACAAAAACAAATTCATTGGTTCTTACTTTTATATCCCTAATCAGATACCAAAATTTCAAATAGAAGATAAAAATATTTTTTTTACTATCAAGATCTGTAATTTTCCAGTTTCGTATAGTATAATTATTGTAAATATTTCATATTTCAATAAAATTTATGCTTGTATAAAATAAAATTAATATATTAGAAAATAAAAGTGTTTGAAAAAACAATTATTATTTTAATAAAATTGAAAGTGGATTAAATCTAAGGTTGCAATATGTTGTTTTTGTGTAGTCTAAATAAAATAACTAAATAGGTTTTAAAAGCTTTAGGGGAAAAAGAAAACAATTGTTAATTATTGAATTAGTGATAAAATATTTTAGGGAAGTTTTGTATAATTCTATGTAACAAATAATTATTTTAAACCCAGTTATTTTTTTAAAATAATTTAAAAATATATGTTTATTATATAATGGAATTAATACTGCCTATTCATCATTTAAATATTCCAGGTGGGAAAATGTTTAATGAAAGGAGCATTTGCTATTAAATTGCATCTGTTAACAAAAATTTTCATGCTTAGTCTTTTTCATTTATTTGAATAAATAATATCTTGATTTTAAAATATTTATTCAATGACATTGACAATTTAGTTAATTGTGTCTAAAATGAGGGGAAAGTATTCAAAATTAAAATTACATAATTCGTATTATTTGTAAACTTGATTATAGATGTAAGAAATTATTAAATAATACTGACAATTAATTTGTCTCTGTTTCAAAATGCGCAATGAAAATTCTTATGAAAGGATAAAAGCAAACTGAACTTCTAAAATCATTTAACTGAAACAAATTGATATTAAAAAATGCAAAACATAGCTCTAAAGACAACCCGTAATCATACATCGTTTTTAATATACAATGCAGTGGTCTCATTTTAGATAAAATTGGGTACCAAGCATTCTTTTATAATCTAACTACATAGTGCTTCAATTTTTATTGAATCAAAAAAATGGAACTTCATATGGATAAAAAAAATTTATTCCTTTTCAAAAGTTTTCTCTTTAAAATTTATATGAATAATTTAAAAATTGTAAAATTGCATTTTAGAGTTTATCAATTTTGTTTTAAAGGAACACTCTATTAAATTTTAGGAATGTCAAATATTAAATAAAGTAATAGGAACTATGATATGATATTTAATAAGAAACAACATTTAAAATTATTTTATTGACTTATTATTTTGTTTTCTGCCATTATCAATCAAACATTCTAACAGGTGGAGCAGTATTTTAAACAAATATGATATCCAGAATAATATTTAATATCGGGGTTTAAAAATGTATCTATTTTTAATACGAAACATGCACTAACAGCATCAACAATAAAATAATTGAATGTTGTAATGCAAAATAAACTTCTGTAAAAAAGCAATATTTTTAGTATTCCTAAAACAATTAACAAAAAAGAGTTCACCCGGTTGGTTAGTTGCTTAAATGCATAATATGTATTGTTCCCATTGGATCTGCGCATTCGTTTTTATTAGCATTCTATATTATCTATGTTCTATAGAGTACGACATTTGTCGCTTTGGTGACTTTGGACAGTCTCTTTTTTTCATGCACGGTATGCCTTTAACACGGTTACACACAAACTTCTCTTACCCATTCAAACCCACAGTTCACTAAGTTGGTCGCTTTGGAAATCTCCCACATATTAAATGAAAGGCAACCATCGTGTCGTTTTAGACATCTGATAAATCATTTCATTTCTGCACTACACCAACTTTTTCAATGTTTTCCAAAGCCCTCACATTAACTTTATGTATCCTCAAATGCACTGTGCTGACACATATATTCTGTGATTAGTAGTTATTGAACATCAAATGTACGTTTGATGCTGACATTATGACATTAATGTGTGTATATATATATATATATATATATATATATATATATATATATATATATATATATATATATATATATATATATATATATATATATATATATATATATATATATATATATATATATATATATATATATATATATATATATATATATATATATATATATATATATATATATATATATATATATATATATATATATATATATATATATATATATATATATATCCACAAACTTTAGAGACAACAAAATTTTATAATTAACCATCTGTGAACAAATATTTTGCTAATAAATAGAAATGTATTAATGTAGTTTTTCTTTTTTAGCAAGCCTGATAATTTTTTATTATTAATTACACACAGGAAAATCCATGTGTTTGATTATTAAACGTAGACTTTTGTATTATATGAATAAAATGAATTTTTTAGAAAATTTCAATGATTTAAATTCAAACAAGTAGGAAATATACAGCAAAAATGTAATTTTTATATTTAATTGGAGGTCAATTATAAGATGACTTCATTGATCATTTAATGAAATTACTTTATTTATGTATATTATAATATTATATTAATGTAGGCATAGAAATTTTAATTTTTCTTATACTATACTTCTCTAAAATATATTTACATAGTTTTTAATAAAACTACTTTCTCATCTTCATGGTTCTATTAAATAACAAAATTCTCTTTTTAGGCATTTTTCATTCATTTTGTTTCAATATTTCTAACATTATGCATCTATTACAAGAGCATATATATATATATATATATATATATATAGGAGATATATATATATATATATATATATATATATATATATCTCTATATATATATTATATATATATATAGGAGAGGTGATATTTTCATCCCTCTGGAGGAATCAAAACTTGAAATTATTTTTCGAAGTAAACGTAAACGCATAAAGCGTCAAAATCATCAGCTGTGTTAGATAACAACTTATCAAAATATGATTTCCTCCAACATCTTTATTAGAAATGTTTATTTACCCTTGGGATTCAGCTACAACAAAGGGAAGTGTGTAAAAAAATCCAAATAAATGATTGTAGCAGTAAAGTGCCCCTTAGGATTTCGATATAGATATATCAATATAAGTCTTAAAATATATGAGCCAGTCATGATATCATCTTAAGTGGATTTCCAATTTTAGCTAACTAAAAAAGATATCTGTGAAAGTCTTTTTTTAAATCAAATGCAATGTACAGCAATAAAAAATATGCTTTTGTATTTTAGTTATATTTAGTTGTGTAACTGCATATTTGAATTCGATAATTTTACTTTAAATTTATTTTAGTTATTTATTTAGTGTTATTTTTTGATCACTAAATATTCATTTCAGTTTTATATTTTCATATATATCATTTAATTTTTATCTTTCTTTTTTTTAAGAAATATATCAGAAATTAGAAATAAATATACAAATGTGATTAGCATCTCAAATCTGTTTAAAAATATCAACGCAATATAAAATATATTTTAACTATTTTTTGTTTTACTTCGTGATAAAAGTATACGTAATTAAAACAACATTTCATTGCAAAAAATTTAAAAGTTCGTATTACCAAACATTACAGCAAATCAAATCCAAAACTCAAATTTTTAATTTCTCAGTCAGAATTTGTTTTCTTAATATTTTTGTGTAGGTATGAGAAACAAATTCTTTGTGAACTGACAATACAATTTATTTTCAAGGCTTCTAAATGCAACTTTTAATTATGATTTTTAATTTTTATATACGTAAGGGAAATGTGTTACAAATATGAAGGATTTTAAAATGATAAGGAAAACTTCAGAGAGCTTAAATTGTTTTATGGAAATAAAAAATAGATTTATAATTATGTAAATAGTTACAGTATATGGTTGTCATCAATTTTACATTACATACTATATAATAATGTCCTAACTGAAAGGTAATTTACAATTTGGTATTCAACATAAATTTTTCTGATAATCATTGTGCCTCTAAATATGGAAATGCAAACTTTTCCAAATAGCAACGATTAATTTGATTAACCATTTTGAATATCTTTAGGGTAAGAAAGAAGATGTTATTACAAGTTTTGACTCATTGAAATTAAAACGTTTGTTATTTTCTCATTCCAATTAGAATTCTACGATACCAAATAAATAGCAATATATCTTTATTAAAGAAAAATAATATTTCTTTTTACTTTATCATCATGTTAAATATAATATATTAGCATAATTATAAATGTAAAAGGACATTAATCTCAAACGTATATGAACTTTACGCATGACACCATGCATATCATTATTTACATAAAGATCCTAAAAATTGCATAAAGCATTCCATCGTAAATAAATCTACTGTTTTCCATCGTCCGATAATAGATGAGATCGAAGATATGGTTTCTCATTTTGTTGTCTTGCAACTAAGTTTCAATGAGAAAAATTTCACAATATTTTTTTTACATTAAATTACTTAAAACACGTACTCATAGAAATTATTTCATTGTCCATAATTCAAGTATTCTTATAAATTTAATTAAACAAATTTATTTGCTTTTCATAGCAGTTAGCAGGAAATTATTTTCGAAACAACAATTAATATAAATTCTTGGTATGAGAGAAATATTCGTTGTTATATATGCCTATGAACAGAAATATAAATTATGTTCTAAACGTAATTTGTAGAAAATTTAATTATTGTATAAAATATTATGATAAGTACATATTAATTGGGACACCTGAGCATGCATTAAACATATATATTGTTCTTGTATTATGTTTGTTCAGCAAAAGAGTAAATAGTTTAAAATAAATAGAAAATAATTTCGATTTTCCTTGTCGAAACTATTACGAGCACTTAATTTATTTTCTTTGTCTCTAAAATTGCAATTTGATACTTACACATAATAATATAACAGAAATATTTGTCAATATTTAGGTAAAAAATTCTAAATACATTTAAAAGGGTAACAAACAATTTGGTTAAAAATTCATAAAAGAATTTATTGCTAAAAAAATATTTTTATAAACTCTAACTTCAAATTAAATCCATTATAAGATTAGAAATAATTCTAGAAATTTCCTAAAAGTGAATGTTTTTCATCGTTAAATTAAAAAAAAAAATCAATTATTCTTTTTGAGCGAATGTTTATAATATATAAGTCCATAGTAAAATCTCATAATATCTACCATGTTCGAACGCATTATTATTCTTATGCATGATATGTTATACATGAAACACACTATTTTAAGATTTTCTTCCTATTAATTGTTCCATATTCGAATGTAAAATAATTTCTCTCTTCAGAATTAACCTTAAATGTTTTATCTACTTTGCCTATTTTTGTTTCTTTCCTCTCAATTACAATTTTTAGTTTATATGCATGTCATTTTCTTTTATTTTGTTGTCTTTATATGTTACAGGAAAAAAGAGTATTTACAATTTTATATTCACTTTATACTTTAAATGTATAAAATTTAAAAAAATAATTATAAAGTTCTTTTACTTAAGGAAACCCACTATATCTAAAGATAATAATATTTATAAAATGTTGTTTATATTTAAAGCGCACCCCTGTGTAAGTGTTTAATCTTGATATCGAAAACATGTATAAATATGAAAATAATTAATCAGAGTTCTTTATGCACTATAGATTTTTAGAAGTAATATATATTGCCTTTTGTAAATTGTAATATTGCATACACTAAGCGAATTGTGTTAAAATGGAAACAAATTATTCGAAAAATTTGAATTACTAATGTTATTAAAGAAAGGTTAAATGAAAACTCTCAGTGTTTTAATTTTTGCACAAAATCATATTTATATTTAAAAAACATTGTATCATTTTGAATATATTTCTGTTTTTCAGACAAATGTGCACGTTAATAGGATTTTTTACTTTAATACTTCACTCATCTTATGAAAATGTAAACATTTAAATTCGAAATTAGTCTAGATTTTAATTAATATTTTGTATTCAGTCAAAATTAATATTGTTTTTATTTATGTCACCTGTTAAAACATATCTTTCGAATTTTAACCACCTCAAATATTAAAAAAATATGAATATTATATATTTCTAATATAATATTCTAATTCCTATTAGATATTTTATCCCTCTAATATCAATTCATTGCAGAAAAGATAAAAAATATTCAAGTTTGTTTAATTTGATTTTGTAAATTTCTTATTACATAAAAAAAGAAAATTTACAGTTAAATTTGTTTTAAAATAAATATGAAATAAATGTTGTGACGCATATATTTAAGCCTGCTGTCCTCACTCTAACTGTACGAGTCCTGTACGGAAAAGGTTTTACAGTCCTTGTTCCAACTAACTTCGTCAGCCGGTGAAATGATGCAGCATCTAAGTGCCTGTCAACTGCGATTTGCCGTAATGACCAATCCACCCTTCTCAGTCTGATCACCATGTCAATCATAAACTTATTTTCTGGTTGGCATTGATTCCGATGAAAACTGCCCTGTCTAGTGGTCAGAGTGCCTGACTGCGTATAGGGAGGTCCTGGGTTCGTGCCTGGATGTACTTTTTTTCTCTAGCTATCCTGCCGTTGTCCTTTATATGTATGAATGAGGTGTGAATGGTTGCCTACCTTATAAACGGATCCCTATGGCATCTCCACACGAAATATGGCTCAGTATGAAAAAAAATATTGCAGCACACTCCATATTGTCAGCCTAGCTGACATAAGACAAAAAAAAAAAAAAAAACGACTCTGATGACGATGGTCTGGCATGCTTTGCAATTACATGTGTCCTTTCCGACGAGAATTAACCAGCAAAGATTATTTTCCATGCTTCAATAATGGCGCGAATATTGCTCACTCTGCTGGTTAGTGACCCTATAGCTCATCCTTCGTGCGCTGGAGAGCTGCGCATTTCAGATTTATTTGCATAATTTTAATTTGATCGATAAGGTGCTTTCACGCAGTAATTTGCATTCCGCACTTTCCTTCTTGGTGTTACATTTTCAATGTCGCTGTGTTTGGCATTTGGGCAGTGCAAATAGCTTTTATTTTTATATAGTTTGATTATTCTGTGATATAGTTATAGTAGTGATGTATTATAAATATAGAGTTTGTATGCAACAGTTTTATAAACTCTACAAATATTCAGTTAAAAAAATTGTATTAAATCCTACATAAGTGTATTAAGTTATTTCCGAATATCTAGGATTAAACTACGCAAATTATCTATTAATATCGCTACATCAGAAAAATTGCTTTATTACTTTTTAATTAACTGCTAAACTTAAAATACGATATCATTCTTAACTTTAATAATTAATTGCATTAAATTAGTTCTGATTTTAATAAGCTTCTATAAGGAATAAATTATTGAAATATAGCATAAATATGCACATTTCGGTATACGATGTATGTAGTAAGTGTCCAGAAAATCCGGGAAAATAATAATATGAAACATTATGTTTCGATCTTGTTCCACAATAATATCCATGATGATATTTGCTACTAAATCTTACATCTTAAAGTAACCTTATTACTAGCAGAAACACCTACAACGACTGCATAATATGAATAAATAAATTACTGAAATGAAATTGAAATCATTAATCACTTATGTAAATTTATATAATATCAAGATATGGAAAAGTGTAAAAGACAACGAGAAAGACATATATCAGAATATCAGAATTAAAGCAACGTGTAAAATAAAGGGTCTTGCAATAAACGTGATACTAATTATTCTTCAACAATTAGGAATTCTTTAAATTTGAATAATACCAATAAAAATATTTACTATATTAAAAGTTATTTTATTCCTGTAATTTTTATTCGTACAAAAAATATTTTGCTTCAGTCAACATAGTATTAAATTATAGAATTATTTCCTGGCTTACAAAGTGACGCCATTGGTGTTTCTGTATACTCTAAAGATGTTCTTATTAATCTTGCTATACTTAGGCAGTAAGATTCTTTTCTAGTCTATTTTAATATGCATTCAATATATATATAAATCTTAGAATGACTTCAAACAAACTACTAATACTTTTATGATACACTTTGAAATTTTATCATTGTTTTCTTTAATTGTTGCAATTATATATTAAATATTATAAGAAATATTTGCATTTAACTTTCATGAAATATAAACTTAAATATTTTTATTTCTACAGCATTCTAAAAATTTATCATTTTTTTATAAATAGTCAAAATCAAAATTTCATTTTTCAGAAAAAAAATTAAGATTTGTTTTTCAGGTAATTACAAAGAAATTTTGTGTAGTTAAAGTAAATAACCAACGCACATCAATATTAAAAAAAATAGAAAAATTCACTGCTATACCTTATTTTAAACATTGATCACATAAACAATGATGTTATTTTTCAAATGTCAATTAAACGCTTATACATTTATAAAGATTTTGATAATAGCAACATGATTAGTTTACTTTGTGTAACAGTTAATACAAATATTTTGGTTTTATTACACGTTTTAAGTCATTTAAAATAGATTATCTTCAAAAAAAGATGAAGAATGGTGATACATTTCTTATTCTTTCATTTTCAAAAATAATATTATGTATTATATAAAACATTCCGGTAAATATTCAAAATTATTTTGACATATATATGTATATATATATATATATATATATATATATATATATATATATATATATATATTATATATATATATATATATATATATATATATATATATATATATATATATATACATGATATATATATATTTGTTAGGATAATTAAATATCATTTCCACAGTTTTAATTGTTACTTAAACTTGAGAGATAATTTTATCTAATATTAAGAATAACATTTTTTTCAAATAACGAATATATGGGAAAATATTCATATACACTATTGGCCATTAAAATTGCTACACCAGGAAGAAATACAGGTAACAAAATGATATTTATTGGACAAATATATTATAATAGAAATAACAAGAGATTAAATTTTCAAAAAATTTGGCTGGATAGATCCTGAGAAATCAGTACCCAAGAACAACTTCCAACCTCTAGCAGTAATATACAGCAGTTATACGCACTCGGCATTGATGGTCAAACCAAGAGATTGGATTGCCTTTGTAAGGTACAGATGTCCATGCAGCTTCAACACGATGCCACAGTTCATGTCAACCGTAGTGACTGGCGTTTGGTGACGAGCCAGTCAGCTCGATTAAACCACATGGACCAGACGTTTTCCATTGGTTTGAAGAAGATCTGGAGAACGTACCCTGGCCAGGAACCAACAACCAGAACGTGTTCCGTATTCAAGGAAGGTCCGTACAATACCGGCAACATGTGGTCAAGGGCATTATCTCCCTGCTGAAACGTAGGGTTTCGCAGAGGCTCGAATAAAGAGAGTAGAGCCATGGGTCGTAACACAAAAGAAATGTAACGTGCACTGTGTTCGTAAAGCAACCGTCAATGCGAACAAGAGGTGACCGAGACGTGTATCCAATGGCAACCCATACCCATCACGCCATGGTGATGCCAGAGCCGAAGATATGATGAGAAGAGGCGAATGCATCGCTGCCAGGTGTGCGTTCACCACGATGCCGCCAAACACGTATGCGACCATCCTGATGCTGTACACAGAAGCCTGGATTCATCTGAAAATGACGTCTATCGCCATTCGTGCATGCCCAGGTTCACTCATTGATCACACCATTGAAGGCGCTCTTGTCTATGTACGCATAACGTCAAGGAAGCCGCAGCCATGTTCTCCGACGCTTTGAGAGTCCATGATGCTGCAAACGTCGTCGAACTGTTCGAGCAGACACTTTTTGTCTTCCAAACGACCTTGTTTCTTGACTCACGGCTCGTGACGTGGTTGCACGATCCATCACGGCCGTGAGGATAACCCATCGATTCCATATTCTGCTAACAGTCATTGGATCTCGACCGACGCAATACTGCAATAAGATAAACCGCAATCCAAGTAGGCGACAATTCGACCTTTATCAAAGTCAGAAACGTACTGGTACGCATTTCTCCTTCTTACACGAAGGCAATCTGACAATAACTTTTCACCAGCGAACAACGTTCAAATGCAATTTGTGTATGAGGAACCGGCTGAACAATTTTCTCATTTAAACACAATGTATGTGTCGCTACTGGCGCCTGCTTTGTCTGAATGCGCTGGAAAGCTAATCATTTGCATTTCACTGCATCTTCTTCCTTTCATATAAATTTCACGTCTGTAGTATGTCGCCTTCTTGGTGTATTAATTTTAATAGCCAGTAGTGTATATTCAAAAAGCACTGTAATTAAGGGAAGTTGAAACTAGTTTTTAACAATTTAGCTATTATTATTGAGTAGAGAAAAAATCTTCTTGGAGTAACGGCTTCCAATGATTTTAAATAAAGATTATTTGTTAAAAGAATTTCGCTTCCTTACACGTATTTTCATCGGTAAACAAGGAAAGAATGCCCATTCAGCTATTATGTTTTATAGTTTTTAAATTGAAGATTCTCGTCTATTTTTACTCCTATAATATATTATTGAATAATCATAATGTTATATACATTGTGATAATCTTTGAAAGATATAATTAAATATTCTTTTTTATATATTTTTTTAAATATAAAAGTGTTCGAATATAAATATTTTGACACTAAAATATTATATCGTTACATTTATTTTAACTTTATACTTTATGCATCATCATTATTCAAATTGCCAAGATTGCAGCAATTTTAAACCATGGAAAGGACATAATTAAACCAACAGCAAATTTTTGAAACCTTTTATAAATTTTTAACTTACTGATGGGAAATTTTATATGGAACTAAAAATTGATATATTTTATATAATTGTAGAATAAAACAGGGACAAACAAACACAAACAAATTTAATGAAATGCATTTTTATACAGTTATTTATTTTTGATCAAAAGGTGTATTTACTTCAAGAAAAATATTGTAATAATAATCGTCTCCAAATTAAATAATTATCTATATCTATTAAATAATTATAAAATTAATAGATAATTATAAAATTAAATAATTATAATAATAACTAAATTAAATAATTATCTATTTATCTATTTATTTATCTATCTATCTATCTATCTATCTATATATATATATATAATGCTACTTTTTATCAACAAAATATAGCTATAATATCGCAAAGGATTAAACGACCTTGTTTCTATAAACTTATACTTTAAAAAAAAAAAAAAAATTAAAAGTGTAACATCCTTAGTTAAACTTCTTTCGGCCCCAATATAAATTTAGCAGTAAAAAAAATAAATTTATAGCAATAAAAATTTTGTAACAAAATAAAATATGATGTAAGGATACTAATAAGTTTATGTGAAATAAGTAAAATTTTATGGATTATAAAGATTAGATTCTTGTTTAAATGTATATTTTCAACCAAAATTTTCTTAGCCAATTATTTGGAAACTCTCGCTTATAACATTAAAACACGATATCAACTTTAACACGAGTCCCTAATTACATTTCAGTATGGTTTTGTCATTTAATTCTGAAAGTTACTTGGGAGGAAAGGGTGAAAGAAACTTAAAATAATTGCTTTATTTGCATGGCAATGTAAAGCTAAAACTCGTTTTATTTTGATTAATCAGTGCAAACTCTATTCTTGTTGTATCGAGTCTTTGAAATTCCTATTAAATAGAAATTGCTGGAAACATTGCCTACAGCAAAGAGTTCCTAAATGGATGAGGTAGGTTTAACAGGAAAATGTGTTGAATGCTGAAGTTCAGAATAAAAGATAAACTCTCTAAGCATAGGGAATTTCATTAGTAAATGAAAAGACCAGAATATACAAGCTGAGTATCCTTTTCAGAAAATAAGAATTTTTTAGTTTCTATAAATATGATTTATTTTTACTTTGGGTCTGAATTAAGTTTTATAATATGCAATAATAAATTTTTTTTATTTCACATTTGCTTAAAAATACATTTAATGCAGAATTTCTCGAATAAAAAATGAATTACAAATTTGCTTGAAAAATACAATTTGTTAATATTTTTAAAACTCGTTTTATTTTTAACAAAATATATAAAAATAAAACATTATAACTTAGTATTTCCATTTGTATTCTTTTCCTTCCAACGATTAGTTATTTTGATTAAGTTTATTAAACTAACTTTATTTACATTTCATTTTATAATGATCAGATTTATCAAAAATTTATTAATCAGTAAATATGTTTTAATAATATAAACGAATTTTTCCTTTACATGAAAAAATTAAAAGCACAAATTATATTTTTATCTGTGTACATATTAAAATGATGCGATTTTTGTATCATGAGTATTTAACATTTTATGAATAAATTTATTGAAGTTTCATTACATGTTATTATAAACAATAAGTTAAAATAAAGATGTCTGAAACAAAATTATTTTAGAAATAAAAATATTAATTTATGAATGCAGTTATAAAATGAATGGTAATAAATGTAACACCTAATTGGTTTTATTCTAGATTTTAAATAGCTTAGGATATTTTTAGTTGCAAAATGTAAATAATTTAAAATTTTTATTAATTTTGAGCTTCTACATTCATTTGTGAAACATGCAAAATATTGAAAAATAGTTTTCAATAAATGAACTAATAATTCTCTCTTTGCAAAATAAGAATGTAAGATAAATATTTTGTGATTATCTCATTACGCATCTTTCACTAAAGGAAAAGAGATTTTGAGTAATTGCAACATTTGTTTGTCATCTTTAATGAATGCAATTTAATTGCAAATATAAACTCCATTAAATTGTAATTTCGTGTAGCATAATGAATTTTCTAATTTTTCACCAGCAGCTTTATAATTTTCTGTCCAGCATAAATGGAGTAAATTTTTGAGTAAATTTGGACAAAGTGTAGCTCATTTTCAATGCTGAATTTCAATACTTATATAAACTATTTTTAAAGTTTTATAATATATAATCCAAGCTAAAAGTTATTTTTAATAAAGAACGCATTTTTTGTAAGAATAGATGAAATATTAGTCAAATATCATACATTAGCTTTTCTCAAAATCTCAGAATACCGTATCTTAAGTTAGGTGATATTGTATGAGGTAGACTAATTGAAAAAACTCCTAACAAAACGAACCAGGTTTCTTGATTTGTGATATAAATTTATGATGTACATGCAACACATCATTACTAGGGGAAAAATAAAAGCAGTATTACAAAACAGAAACTTGCTTGATTTTGATTAGATCGAATAGTGTAAAAACGCTTAAAAATTTTAATTTAGTACTCTTGACTAAAGACCAATAGTTGAACAATACTTAAGATAAAAACATCTTAAAAACATTTTATTTGCAGAATAAATGGAAAGAAGTATTTCAATTCTTGTTACCAATGTTTAAAATAAATATTAAGATAAAGAAATAATATATATATATATATCCTTTATTTTCTAATTTATATTAACAAGCACAAGCAATTAAACAATATATGTACCTTGTTTTAGTTCTTCGAGTTCTCAAGTCACAGGTTTGAAGTTTGATCATCGGGCAGGGCAATATCGACTCAGTTTTCCATCTCTTCAGTGGGCTGATGAAGCTGAGTATAAAGTATGCTTATTAACGAAACACTGGGAATTTCGCGTTAAGCTGACCATTTAACCATCTTATGTACTCCATACTCTACTTGGAGGAGGAAACAAATATATCCACTGTAGGGCCTCCTCTCCTATAGACTCCATGCCTCTCAGTTTACAAAAATGTACTAATCATCTGTAAAAAAAAACTGTTCAATAAACGCATTACAACATACTTAACTAAGAAAAAAAAAAGGAAACATTTTTATTCTAACTTATCTCAGGGAAAATAAAACAAATAAATGAATACCCAAATAGATACCAATAGCTTTTATTATTTATATATTTATTTTTTAATTCTAATAAATATAACTTTCTTTTAATATCTGCCAACATTAATATCAAAAATGATACCTTTTTTATTTACCTTATAATATTATGGATTTTTAAATGCACTCACATTCTAAAGTTAAGTAAAAAGATGTAAAATGCAAACAATCAACAAATACTGCTTCGATTGACGCAAAATTCTGCAGGAAATTAGCATAATATTTATGCATAGAATAAAATCAATAATTATATACATAGATTAAAACAATACCGCATTTTTGTAAGTTATCAGATTGTGACATGCTGGATATTTGAACAGAATTACGTATAAAGTGAAAATCAGCATCATAAAATGAAAAGAAGACATTAATAGTGCATATGATCCAACTCATCTGTATACAACGTTTAAATTTTGTGACCATGCTTTCAACTAGCTGGTGAACCACCGCAGAACTAAGCAATACCCATTCTTCTTGTAGAGCAGTTTTCAGCTCCATAAGAGTTGCTGGAGGTGGAAAATGTGAAGATATAGCATGGCCGAGAGTCCCCAAAGATTTTCAGTTGGATTAAGGTCAGACTAATAAGCTGGTCACGCCATACGCACAATTCCTTCCCTTTTCAGCTAGTCACCAACTATCATCTCTATGAAGACGTACGTTATCGTTCATTAAAACAAAAGTAAGGCCAACTACTTCAGCGTACAATCTCACAATGGGTTCTAGAACTTCATTTTAATACCGAACTACCGACACAGAACCCCGTTTAAAGATGTGCAGATCGGTGCGTTATCCTAATGTAATCCCTGTCCACACCATAATAATTCCGTTTTAGAATGCGTGATGTTAGGTGTTGTTTTGGGCCTGATTGCGTGTTCCTTGTTCACGTCATATCCTTATACGCTTGTCATTTTGCTACAGAGAAAATCTTGATTCATCAGTAAACATGACATTGTCCCAGTCAGACACAGTCCAATTGACATGCTCCCGTCATCACTGTAACCGTACCTCTCTAAATTGTGAAGATAGATAAACACAAACTTCAGGTAGCTGGGCGTAGATTCCACTTATATAATTTTTGGCTTACAGTAGTGGCAGATATCACCTTACTAATGAAATCTGTAAAGATAGATGTCACAAATGTGGAGGTCGTTCAGCGATTCCGCTTGGCAAAATCGCAATATATCGATCTTCCGCGATATCTTAACCCTTGGGAGACTGGCTACTTGCCTTTGGGCAGCTGACCATGTGGTTAACAATTTTTTCCATAAACGTGAAATTACAGAATGATGAACTTCGAAGAAAAGAGCAACAGCTGAGATTGACTGCCCTGCTTCAATGCGCCCCAAAGCACGCAAGCTCTCGGAATCTTCCATTCGCCTTCTGGAAGTCATAGAAATACGTATGCCTTGAAAATAAAATTTTTTGAAAGTTTTAAACACCTCAATCAGCACTTACTATCAACTTCTGTAACCCTTTAAAGCTGGTATCTTATAAGACTGACCGTATTGTTTCTGACATGAAAGAGCGATTGTCTGTTACCTAACATATTTCCATACTCCCATCTACCTCTGAAGCAATTCGCATCCTCTTCGACTCTGATTGGCTTCCGGAAATTAGCATTTTCCTCTCTGTGCCTAACATTTGGAAGTGACTGTAGCTTCTTATAAGAATATTTTGTTAAAATTATCAATAGTTGAACATTCTTATTCACTTATGCATGAGAATTATGAGAGTTTATTTATTTTGCTTATTAAATTATTGGTACTTTTTGAAAGTGGATTTAATTTTAATCCACTATTCTTGTGACAAAAATGTTCCTAATACATATTATGTGCTAATAAATAATACGCAAAAAATGTTTATCATATTATATATTTACAGAAGATATTCATATGTTACACTATAGAGAGCAATATTTTAAATATCGTGTTTTTAAGTATTTCAAAATTATTCCATGCATGTATTTCATATATTTATTTTCATACTATTTTATTAATTGTAACCATTCAAAATATTTGTTTTTATTTGTTATTAAACATCCTATAAAATGTCATATATTGTAAATATTTGAAATTGTACATTATAGCTTTTTAAGAATATTTTACAATGGCAATTAAAATTACCATAACAAATATACTTTTTTTTAAAAATAGTAGCAATGCTGAGTGGTATATGCATCAGTATTTTAAATTCAATTTGTATCTAAAATAATTGATTTATACAACATGCCTGGTCACATTCATAATTGGAAAGAAATTAAAATTAATGTAAATATCGCTTTGACATTCTAATCAGTTTTAAAGTATTCTTATGTATGATATCTTAATAATGATTTATTTAGAATCTGTTGCCGATATTGATATAACATAGTGAACAACTTGAAACTTATGTTATGTCCATGGATTAAATTATCTACCAAAATAGCTTTTCATGGGTAATGAATCATAATGTCATACCGTTAGAGTTGAGAACATTATATTTTCGATAACTGGGTTGAACAGAATGGAATAAAGGAAACAGAAGTGTACATTTATACATTTTACCATTCAATAGTAACTTGAGTCAAACTGGGAATCTTTTCTCACCAAAGAATTCTGCTTAAGCACTGAGCCATGACGAAACCTGTCTGAAACTTTAAAACTCCATTTAATAGTATGAGTAGAATTACTTGAAAGAAGGAGTAAAAAATTCCATATCACATTCAACTATTTATTGAGATCTTATAATTTACCGCTTAATTTACAAAAATAATTTTATAGCATTAAATTTAGAAATTAACTTACGAAAACATATATAAGATTTTATAGCTAAAGATGTAGCTACGTTTAACAAATGTATAAAAAGAATGTTTTATTTCACTCAGCTTTTTCAAAATATGTAAATAAGATGGAACTTTTTCATTAAAGTTTCTTATTTACTTTAACAACATTCTCTCCTAAGCAATTAAAACTTTATTCTACAATTTTATTTTTAAGAAATATGTTCAGAAATGTTTACTTTAAAATTAAATTAAAAACATATTTTCCTGTTCTAGAAGGACTTTTAAAAGAGTTTCTTAAAAGTCTTCAACATAACTGTGACAAAAAATGTTCTACAAAAAGAAATTCTGGATTTTAAGACCAAGTTTGAACATTTAATCCACCTAGAAATTCCGAAGAAAAGAAAAGAAAATTTCATCGAAATTGGAAAAGTGCTAAACAATAATTTGAAGAAGCCAATAGCCAATTTAGACTGATAGAATTTACACAATTACAGTGATTATCAAATATCTCTTTCTCTAAGTAAATCTTAACGAGGAGTACGTTTCAAATGAAAAAAACTCATATAAGTGCATCATATTAACTTCCTTTAATTATGTACATCTCATAATTAAATTTTCATTCCTAACAGGTAAAATAAATTTATTTCTGTAATTTTTTACAATATTTGAAGAACAATTATATATACATACATACAGATATATATATATATATATATATATATATATATATATATATATATATATATATATATATACTATATATATATCTCTATACTATATATATATATATATATATATATATATATATATATATATATATATATATATATATATACATATATATATATATAATATAATGATGGGAATAAAAAATGAACAGCAAAAAGTGAATTGATGACTATTATAAATAAACAAAATTACCGTAAATAAGTGAAATTAATTTAAAATTAATTAAAAAATTAATAATAGATAAATATTGCACATTTTTTGTGTATTTAAAGTTAATAAAAAATGAAAAAAGAGAAATTACCACTTTTAGAAAAATATTACAATTTTTTTTTTAATTTGGATAGTATAAAAAGTGTTCAGAAAAAGTTTAAATAATTAAACTCTCACCTACTTTACTGTATTGCGCTTTTTATAAATTTCCATTTCACTAATATTTTTGAACGATATTCATTATGCCAAATACATTAATCATGAAAAATTATTTGATTGTAAAGTAATCATTAAATATTTTTTGAAATGCAAACCTAAATAAATTAATTAATTCACCATTTGCTTGAAGAGAGAAATTTAATACCACAACTAGTATATAGACTAAAATTATGTCTACATAATAATTTTATCTATAATGGTAAAATATAATCCTTCAAAAATGTAGTATTTCACAACGATATATAATAAACAAATTTACTGGATGAAATAGATTTATTCACAAAATATTTACTATTACTTTACATTCATTAATGATTACTTTAAATGAATGTTTACTTACATGAAAGAAATAATTTCTAAAATTGTTTTAACTTAGGTGGAGGTAAAAATTTATTTAGGCTCATTTAAAAGTTGGTAAAGGAAATTAATATTTATATGTCAATCATCGAGAATATCATTTATTATCCCTGACAAATAATCCCTAATGTGATTTTTCTAATGGATTTTAAATAAAATGTTCACAAATGTTTTGCTCTAAGTAAGTAGACAAAGAATTTACAGAATCATTTCTTGTTATCGTCTGTATTCATGAATAATATTATTTTTTTACTTATCATTCTTGACTTAATATAAATTTGCACTGGATTAGGGCGGCGTAATCAATTACTTATTGCTTTCCATACATAGAGATAATAACAGCTGTTAAGTGCAATTATTTATACACTCCCAAACATTATTTATTTCATATGTAGATACTGAATTTTTTACTCTCTTCTTGAGCAACTGTCAGTACAATTAATTAGCGATTTGTTTCTTTCCTTTCTTTTCACCAGATTTCTTTTCTTATGAAGCATATTAATATTTCATTTTCAAAGTATAATAATGAAAACATAAATACACTATATTTAGGAAAAATTAACTGATGTCAGATTAATGATACAATTTCATATATTTTATAAATTCCACATTCTTTTTTATCTAAGCATAGCATTAAAATATTTGCTTAGCGAAAATTTCAAAGAGAAAAAATCAAAATTTTGAGACCAAGTTAAAGATTTTTAAATATTCAAAGCTACCATCTACAATGCCTCATCTGTAAGAAAGATTCTATACTCCTCACTTAAGTTAATGGATTCACTGTTATCATCAAATAGTACCACATATTTTCTCATTTATTTATATAGAAAATCATGATTTTTACTAGCTGTTAATATCTTTTGTTAGAAAGTAGTCAAGAATTTTTTTATAATTTTGAGTTTCCAAACAAAAGTTATTCAAACTAGTTTATAATAAACAAAAATATTCCTTGACTCTTTCATATTAAGAATCTGATGAAGTGTCTTTCTATCCCAAAAATACTTGTAGCTCAATTTATGTTACAGCCAAAATCACCACAAATGTGCTCATAGCAAAAATTAATAGAATGATCAATATATTTCACAGAATTATTAAGAGTAACCCATTCATTATTATAGTTCCTCAAAATGAACATTAGCATTTACTAATTTTCTATCTCTAATCTACTATCGTTATTTTAAAATTTGTCAATAAAATCTCTTATACTTTTTCTCCAACATTTATCATAATTTAGTGTTTTTATCTGCTGAAAAATTTCAGAGTATTAACTGGAAATTCATTCTACATGAAAATTTTACCAACTATTCCATACATGTGTTTCATAGGATTTCCTTTTAAAATTTCTGAATTCTCACCATAAAGTTACTTATTAAGTTGAATTTCTAGAAAGATGTCAGATGTTATTATCTTTCTTATTTTTCAAAGATTAAATATTAAATTAAATCAGTTCTAAATTATAGATGCTTCTAAAGTCTACATTCAGTTTACCAACGCAGAGTTAAATTTTCTATTTTAGTTTGAAATGCAAAAAAAAAAAAAAAAAAAAAAAAAAAAAAGCAAATTGCTTATATTGACATGGAAATTCTAGCAATTATACAAAGAATATAACATATTGAAAATTACCTATTGAATAATAATGTTAGTAACGGCATCCTTTAATTGTATCAAGTTATAAATGGAAACCCATTAAGAGAACTTTAGCCAGTGTTTAATTTTATAGAATAGTACTATGTTATAGCTTACCAACAAAGTCTCTTGATTATGCAACTCTTGGATTAATTAATAGTGAAATACAATGAACGCATGCTATTTCATGTCCACTTTGTGGTATATATAATTATTGCTTCTATTATTGCGATATGTTATTAGCAATGCATAAAACTAAGATCTGCAGATCAGTTTCATTTATATTTTATTTTCTAAAATTGCTATATTAAATATATTTTAGTATAGATTTTTTTAACCAATTTAGTGTAGATTTTTCAATAATTTCTCGTGCAATGAATTTGGTCTTAAAAACACTGATCGCATTTATAAAAAGTATATTTGGGTAGACTTTTAAAAGTCATCATTTGCACATACTACATTTTTATGTATATGTATGTATACAATTTAGCTGGTTATCCTTTACGTTAATTCAATTACGAACATAATATGTTGTTATGGTGCACTTTGTTCAAAATGCATCTACTACAAGGACACTATAATGTTCCACCATTTAAAAAAATTTAATTTGGGACGGACTTTTATGAGGTAAATATTGCAGAAATTGGAAATGCTGAGGAATTTTGGTATTTATGTATACCACAAAACACTTTTAAAAAGCACAAATAAAATCAGTTTTAAATTTTCGTAGGAAATGTGGAAAATGTAAAAGTGATAAAACCACAAGAAAATATGTTCTTTGATTTGCTAAAGCTATGCAAACTGCCTATCATCATTTGATTTTAAAACTTGGAACCAAACATATTTCAAAAGCATCATTAAAATATAACAGTGGTGATAATGCGAGTGATTTTGAAAATACGTTTATATGCAATTGTAACTTTAAAATGATGCATGTATTTACAAATTTATTTTGTAATTCTACACTTAAAAGCCTCAAAGATTCAAATTGCTTCGTGTTGGCGAATGAACTATTGAGTAAGTGAGATTCATAAATTTATCATATGAAAAGCGGAATTTCCATAGCTGTTTTATATTTTCTTTTGTGGAGAAAATAAATATTTCGTATAAAATATATGCTATTCATCACTCTTATACAATGTTAATAATACCTTATTGAAAAAAACTAATTCATATTATTTAACATACAATAAATGAATTTATACTTTCGAGAATTAAGATACAGGATAACTGCATTTTTAAAAGATTAAGGTTTAAATTTTCTAGTCTTAAGAATTGTCAGAATTGGAAATACATCGTTTGTCCATAATGTGCTATTGCTTTTTGAAAAATGAAGAAATTGTTTTTTTTTTTCATCTGTCTCATCATTCTATGTCAAATTTCATCCCCTTGAAATTATTAATCTTCTTTTAGAAATCAAATTATGTCTTTAGGCTAGATTTGTTCCATGCTCTTTGATATATATTTATGACTTAAGTGTTCAATGAAATTTTCTGCATATTTGCTGTCTCTTTATAAGTTCTTCATAATTAGAGTGTGTGTATATATATATATATATATATATATATATATATATATATATATATATATATATATATATATATATATATATATATATATATATATATATATATACGCAACCAAATCTATTTAGCTACTTTTTATTTAAAAAATGAAAGGATAGGAATAGTGAAGAAAATTGTTCAAAATTAAATATAGTTTAGGAAAACCATATACGTGTCCAGTAATAAAATGAATTTCCTCTGTTTAAAAAATATCTTTTAAGATTAGAAGCAGTAATAATCTTGTTAAATAAAGTCTCCTGATAAAAGAGCACGGATATAAAACATTGACAAGTCGATGATCACCAAGTTTCCAATGATTTTTTGATATTTTTAATTTGTTAGGTTTGGAATAATCGAATAAAGAAATAATAGTTTTTTAATGACCAGACTGCCAATCCATTCCAGATTACGATAGATTTCATTAAAGGTAAGAATGACATGTAAATTGGACACACTCAATAAAAGTAGATTTCAGTTTTGTTTAGTGAGATACTGAATGCTTAACTATAAAACAATTCACATCATTATTTCAAAATTGATGATTCATTACTCTTAAAATTACATTCATTCTGGTAAATGAAAAAAAAAATATTTGAACTTACCATTCATTTTTGTTGAAAGAAATTTTATTGCGCATTGTTTTAGATTTTGGTTTTACTATTAACTTATTGTGTGATCTAAAAATTTCTTCTATAAATGCTTAATTTCTTTTATCAGTGATAAGTGTAATTTTTATTTAAAATGGCCTTAATATATGACATGAACCTATTGAGTTGATAATTAGATGGTCGAGAGCAATCTGAATTATCCAAAGTCCGAACGAAATGACATTAATAAGTTTAGATAACAATATCAAAAAAGGCAAATGTTTAATTGATGATGATGATGATGTCATGTCCATGGAGTGTGTGCAGAAACCCTAAATGTCCCCGTAGCTGTCGAAGGCAGCACTGGTTATCTCGACAGCTTTATCTGTAAAATGAAGCTCCACAGAATCCTCCATGCGGATGTTAAAAAGCTTGACCATAATTAATCGACAGCTGAAGATTTGTTGTGGAGACAGCTGGGTGTTATCAGTTAAAACCTGTATAAAAACGCATATAGCTTCTTTGTACTTCTGTAGAAATAATATATCTTGCTTTTCAAATGTTTTGTTTAAAGTCAGACTATTATAGTTGAAATTGTTCTGTCGTAGTATAATTCGGGAATGGAAAACGTTTTTACTTGTTGGCAAATTCATTTTCGGCTGGCAACTGCATTGATGTTTAATGACGTTGCCAGGGTTATCAACGTGCTTCGGTATCCAATGTAA